>UYJD01000008.1:0-32745 GCA_900618795.1 Cyanodermella asteris | reverse complement strand
AGCCCCCCTTCCCGATGTGAAACGGCTCAACGATCAGGGAAAGCTTGGCATCAGCGACCAGTACTACTCAACTCAGATGTCTTACCCGATCGGCGCCAAGCAGGCTACGGCCCACTTTGTTACTTCCTTTGACACTAAGGCAGGAGTGATAGTCTGTCGATCTGGCCACCGTCAGAAAGGAACCGACAATGACTTGACGCTCTCAAGGGCAGACATCATTTGGGAATACTACAAAGGCCAAATGATCTTTGATACAGGCGCTCAAAGTACTACATTCGACCCAAAGCAATGGCAGAACCTCAAGACAATCGTGCACATGGATATCCAAACTGGCGGCGACCCTCCGGGCGCTGATTCCGACGCTGTCTTCGGTGAGATCCTGAGAGCTGCTGCGAAGCAGGGCGATCCACCTGCAACTTTTGCTACCTTCGAGAACCCGTCGTCTGATGAGTTCCTCGCCATTCTGGGGTTGAACACAGGAGCTACGGTCTCAGGGCTACTCAAGGCTCACAACCAGGAGATGGGTGGTAAATCTCTGAAGTCGGTTAGCGTGTTTCAAGATCCCGACACGTACGAGTGAGTTTATTCTTCGAGCTCAGCAGAGAACTCGCGAAGCGCTTACAAGCTTATCAGATACAACGCTTGGTTCAATCTACAATGATCTCAATGGCGCACGTCTGCCCAGCTGAGATCTGTTGTCGCCGGACTCGCGCCAGGCGGAGGCGCAGGCGCCTATTTAGCGACCGGGTCCCCAGCTCAAGCGGCTAATGGAGTGAGGCTGGCCAGCTGTCGCGCAGTACTTAGGTAGACAGGAGGTGGTTGTCGATAATTTCCGCTGCGACTCCCTCACAGGAATCGCAGTAAACCATACAATGAAAAACTTTCTTTCTACAATTTGGCATCGCAATCGCGAGTTGCCATCGCAAGCCTCACACATCCCACCATATCGTCCAAATACCTTTGAACATGTCGACGCGCCATGGAACGAGCAAGCTCCAAGGCTTCCGTCAACAGCATACACTGGTCATTATGAACGCATGCATAGCACATGGCTTCGAGGCTGCCGGCTGCCCTTCCCCGAACATGAGAGAAAAGCAGTGGACCAGTTCGCCATCCAATTTATTGCCTGGGAAGAAAGTCCCTCGAATCTCCTGGGCTCCCTTGCGCCAAATCTCACCACATACTTCGCAAACAAGTCTACCACGGTGTATATACTCAACGGCCCAGTCACGAACGCGCAATTCGACTTCTGCGCTGCTGCTTTCGTTCAATGGGCGGAAAAACATGCGGCTTCAGGTAAAGACATGCCCAGAGGCGATCTGAAACACTCTGCATGCACTGCAGTATGGGTACAGCAAATACCAAACGGGTCAGATTTCTCCGAGATCGTTCCGATACACAAGTGTCTGGCAGAGAGAGTCAAAGCTACAGAAGGTCAAATGGAAACCAGGAAGTATGGCGCGACACCTCAAAGCAGAGAATTCTATGCGCACCAAACGTTCCAAAATTCCTTCATCGTGGCTGATGGCCGGAAGTGGGTTGAGTGGAAAGAGACTCACCCAGGGCTGGAAGGCTCTAATACCTTTGCTGTTCAAGTTGTGCTGAAAGCTAGCATGGCGGCGAAAGCAGACTTAGATAGATGGGATGCTGCTGTTGAGATCAAAGATGGAGACGGTATTCCGGACTGTTGGCTACAGCGGACTATGGATTTCAGAAGCGCCATAGCGATGATATTATATTTGGATGACATGTAGTTGCGTTTGAACAACATTACTCCCTTTCTCACCAAGACAGTCTCCAATGATCATGTCAGCACCTACTGATATCAGTCCAAGTGCAGCCTTGCTCGATGTCGTGGTAGCGCCCATGTATCTGACTTGCGCCAGCCGGTATTGACTAACGTCTGTCATCAGACATCCTGAGTGCGGATGCCGCGAGGTAGGTGTGACAACGGTGGTTGCTGATGTGAGATGGCAGCTTGGAGCTTGTCTCGCGACTGATAGCAGACTGGTCCGCTCCCGACAACAACCAAAGAAAAAATTCAGAACAGTTATAGAATGTCAGACAGCCCAATGAAGTTTCAGCAGTACCACGGACTCATTGGGCGCTGTTCATTGCCCCAATGGTGAGACTGGCTCCAAATGGCGGCCTGTACGATTCCTGTCTTGACGATGACTGTGTAGGTGTGAGTGAATCAAACAGTGGCCGGACAGCAGTAGTCTGAGGTGTCGACGATTGTCCTGATTGTATGACACAGACTTGTGCGGTTGCGACTAGGGAACTTCGATCTGAGCACTGCGAATGGTCGCCGTGGAGGAGCAGCCAAGGCGCTAGACCACAGGGGAGCGCGTACAAGAATAGAATAGAATACATGACATGCTTGTGCTTGTTCTTGTTCCTGGAAACAACGGAAGCCTTTCCCTGTCCGCCCGTGCGTCCTGCTGTGGATCCGCTTCACTTCCCCACACCTCGTCCCTTCTCGCATCTCCTTGCCTCTGCTTATAACATGGAAGCGCGATCACCACTCTGAACCTGCGTGGCCCTTCCCATCTTGCAAACACTCAAGCAGGGGTCACTGCAAGCTGCCCTGCAGCCCACCATGCCCCGCTTCTTTTCACACCTGCGGGTCGGCTCGTCAAAGAACGACAAGGGACATTCAAACGACAACTCGCGCTCCCGTTCAAGAGGTCGCGGGGATGATAGCTACTCTTCCAATGGAGTCTGGATAGCTCCCGGATACAGCACCCGGGCCGGGTCTCTGCCCCCGGCAGTCCTTGGACGCATATTTCATCTTATCGCGCCCCACACCAGCGATGTGACCTACAAGAGCTTGGAGGACAGTCTGGGACTGACGGGCGAAGGTTGTGTTCTCTGCGAGACCCGAGATCTGGCTTCTGCCATGAGCGTCAACAGGGCCTGGGCCATGGAGGCGCGAAAGAAGTTGTATCAGAGCATCCGACTTGATGCCGTGCATTACTGCGACCGCGAAGCCTACCTCAGTCAGAAGCGCAACAACAAGTACAAGCCGGAGAATCAGCAAGAGAAGCGCATCAAATTGCTGGAACGCACGCTAAGAGAAAGCCAGCATTTGGGACAGCTGGTGCAAGTTCTAAAGATTGCTTACATGACGAGGGAGAGCTTCAAGCCTGACCTCGCTCGCATTGTATCCAGTTCCCCGAACCTCCAGTATGTCGACCTGCCGGAGGGTCTCTACAGCGACCATCCAGCCTCGATGACACTAAAAGCGGAGCTACAAGCAAGATGCCCAGACCTTCGATTGATGAAGTACAAGGCCGGATCGGAGACATCCTTTGCACAGCACGTTCACGGCAACTTATGGTACAACCTGGAGGTGCTCGGGCTTGAGGAGCTAGATCTTGAGCCGGACGTGCTGACATACGCCCTATCGACTCTTGCAAACCTGCGCAAACTCAATTTGGAAAGGATGGCCGTGTTGAAAGACGATCTTTTTGCTCCCAATCCTATGCTCCCCTCTCTTCCGCCAGTAAGGACCCTGAGGCTCGTCGCTGCGCCTGAGGTCACAGCATGGGGACTTTTGGGATACCTGGGGAGGCAAGATGTGGCTCAGACGCTGGTATCTCTCCAATTGGAAGACACCGGCGTTGCTCCTGGCGACCTGCATAGAATTCTGGACGCCGTTCCGAACCTCACAGCATTGGTTCTGCACGCAACCGTCGCACATGCTCTTCCAGCGACCAATATTCCACCTCTTACACATCCACGCTTGCGAACATTCCACTATGAGATCTTGCCGGAGACGACGCAAACTCTAGGCAACGTTGCTGCTGATAGCTACTACAATTACCTGGCAAACTCACTGACATCAGCGTCCCTGCCATCTTTGCGGTCACTCTACGTTTACTATCCATTATTACCAGATCTTCTCATCGCACCTCCGGCAGCACCGTTCGGTGGCGACTACGCCCCTCCACCCTCGCCAGGTCAACCGCCTCGACGCCAAGCTCATCAAGCCCCTGGTATGCCTCCGCGTCTCTCGGCAATGCCAGGTTCGCTCCAAGCGCCTCTACCCTCTCCAGGTCTACCCCCTTCTATGGCCAACCGCATGTCGACATTGTCTCTCAATCCGCCTTCCACAGGCCATTCGCACTCCAGATCCTTCAATGGTAGTTTTAGTGGCAGCTACAACCAGAGACCAACATCGTCCCACGGCATGGGATACCAACAGGGCCCGTTTGCCCCAAGTAGAGAGCAGTTCGCACAAGCCAGCGCGCCTGTACCTGCGCCACCAAATCTGGCAGCTAGCATGGGCTTGATTGCGCCTCTGAGGATATGCACGAGAGCACCGGAGGCGCCGGAGATGGAGTGGCTCGTGACGACCATTGAGCCACCAAGGCCAGGCGGACGCGGTGGTGGAAACATCCGACATGCCCGTCCGATGAGCTTGGTAGGACTTGAAAATATGTCTCCAGAGAAGATGCCTCACCAAAATAACAGCAGTTCTGGCGACCTGAGCTGGCTCGGGGACAGTCCATCGCCACCGCGTCAATTGGGAGGAGCTATGACGGGCAGGAAGGGAGGTCAGCTTGTCGGTAATGGCTTTGGAGGTTACATCGAGGTCAAGGAGGAGTCGAAGAAGGAGAGGAAGAAGAAGGCTAAAGGAGCTGATTGGATGGGCTAGGAATGGCTCCATCGTTTCAAAATTGGCTTCTTAGCGAGTTGGTTGGTTGCATGCCTGAAATGAAAGCATATTAAGCTTGTAGCTTTGGAAGCACGGCTTTTGGCGTTTTGGATCGATTCCCTTGGAAGACTTTTGACTACGCCGTTTTATGTTTATAGGAGGACTACACCCGCACTCGGGTTGCGAAGCTTGAACGAGATGGCTAGGTGCAGAAGACCCTGATCAGACCATCGATGAATCTTATGACATGTTGTGCATCTTGCAAGATGCTATTGAACTGTACCTGTCAATAGCACGACACCCATACTGATTTTCTGATTCTCTACTTGCGCAAAAGTCCGTAGCCCATCTCCGAATGTCTCACTTGGACACTCGTTGTGTAACACTGCGAACCTTTGTTGCAGAGAATGCAGCCACAGGTGCCGCATGCATGAACATTTCCGCAAACGGTCAGGGCAGTGAGCAACATGAGCGAGATGCACGTTTCCTTTGAGGTTCTCGTTTGCAAAAAGTGTCCGTCGAACTAACCAGTGATTCCCAAACCTCACCACTATCAAACACACTGCCCGGCACCGAACCCAGCAAAAAAAATAACCCTTTCATCGCAACAACCCGCCGTCATGTCGATGGACGGAAAATGGTCCAAAGGCGGCTACCTGGGGGAGTGGCCGCAAAGCGCATTCGACTGGCTCGCCGACTGGCCCCGGAATTTCCAGAACTCGGCACGCAACTCTCCCGTCAGGGGTCTGGCTTTCATCGGCCTCGATCCGAACGAACTCTCGTCGCTGAACCCGCAGGATCTCGGGACCGCGGTTGCTGACCGGAGCGACGTCCTTTGGACGACTTTCGACGTCAGGAACATCAACCCTGCCTTGGACGCGACGGCTAAGCCCTGGTGCCAGCAGGTCGCCAAAATAGTACGCGGTACCGCTGCAGATCTTGTCACGAGCCTTCAGAGCGATGACACGAGCGATCCGCTCGGTCTCAAGGCGGAGCTCGGTCAATGGGATGAAGGATGGCATATGAAATATAGTGGTCTCTGGCTCTCAGCGTTGAGGAGCAAACCGAAGAGGCCCTCTGCTCTTTATATCGAGGAAAACAATAAGGACCATCACGAGCTCGTCGCTTTTTGCACCAGCGGAACGCTTCCTGCCGATCACGAGTTCGATGCACCATTGCCCAGGACCTTCTCCAGCGCCAGCGCTTACGCTCTTCCACTCAACCGCGACTTGGTGATTAGTGTCTCTGGGACCACACTGTTATGTATCCTTCTGATCTGGCTCGCCGTGGTCACTGCCGTGATATACACAGTCGTGAAGCTATTCCTGAGCGTCGACAAACTCTCAAAGGACAACAGGAAACTGGCCGACGCCGACAGAAAGCTTTCGAGATCACTGTCACTTGGAGACGAGCCCGCCAAGATGGCAACAAGATCGGCGTCAGTAATGAGCCGAAGGAAGTCGCGCACACGGGTTGAATAGCTAGATAATGGCTGCAAAGTCATGATCGCTCGGAAAGATGCACGGAGGGCTGTGATGGCCGAAAGCAGCAGTCGCACCGGCAACGAAGATATCAGCCGGTTTAGTATGTTTGGTTGGCGAAAGATGACACATGAACTTATATAAGATGGCTTAACTCAATGTTTGTCGCGAAGTTACTTACATGACCTTGCAGCGTGATTGCTTGACCTCGTTCCAGGAGACGATTCGTTTACTTCCCATTGTCAAACGGTAGACCCGACTCCTTTCGCACCGCGCCGTAGATACCTGCGATGTCACCTTTGTTGCCCTTCTCTGCCTGTACAGCAGCAAGGTGCTCGTCGGCAAGCTCGACGGATCTTGCTTTCGCGTCTGCCGCTTTTGCAAGTGCAAGGGCATGACCGGCGTCCTTGCGTGCTAAATTGACAGCAAAGAGGGGCTCCTCACGGTTGTAATAGTCCCCAGTCAGCATTCGTGTCGAGTATGCGGTGAAAGGGCCGGGGAACATGGTCTCGATAAATTTGTGGAGATTGTCGGTGCCCAGGCCTGTCTTCTCTGCCAGCGTGTGGCCCACCGATAATGTCTCCACCATTTGCAGGATGAAAGTGTTGCCGATGAGTTTCAGGAGAGTCGCCTTGCCGGGCTCCTCGCCAGGAAACTCAATCTCGGTGCGGGCCATGACGCCTTTGCAGTATGGTTTGACCTGCTCGATGTCCTCCTTTGTTCCTGCGAGGACGCTCACCAACTGACCCGACTCGGCCATGGCAGGCGCCCCAAAGACCGGGCATGCAACGAATCGAGCGCCCTTCCCTTCGATCTTCTTCTTGAGGCCGGTCGTGGTATCAGGGTGGACGGTTGAGCAGTCAACGAAGAGCTTGCCCGACACGTCACCTTGTAGTGCCGCGTCTATCGTCTTGTTGATGGCCTTGTCATCACCAACGCATGTGAAGACAATATCAGAGCTCTTGATAGCCTCGGGTATCGACTCTACGACGCTGGCCTTGTCTTTGCCAACTTTTGCCTGGAGGTCCTGGGACCTCTTGGTAGTGCGATTGAAAAGAAGGATGGGCTTGTCGAGCTTGGCTTTTTCACATAACTTTTTGACCATTCCCTACAAGCTGGTCAGCAAGAGCCTATACTGGGAGGCTGGTGGAAATTACTCGGCCCATGTTACCAAGGCCGATCCATGCAACTTGGGGTGCCATGATGCCTCGTGTCCGATTAAGGTGTTGACTGAGATAATTGCCAGGATAATTAGAAGCAGAATTGTGAGGTGCGAGGCGAGCGTTAAGCAAGATGCTCTTGGGCTAGCTTGAGGGCGGGCCTGCTCAATGACTTCTGTTTAGCACTTGAACACTGTAATGGCTTCGACGTCATCAACTAAAGGTAAGGAAGACGCAATGCGCAGAGGGGCAACGGAGGGGCTACATGGCTTTATATATCTGCTTAATTGCAGCGGCTATCCGATGCAACAGGGCGAAAATCAAGCGGAGAGGTGAAGCCTCGTCTTCTCGAGGTCGGCCGTCAATGAATCAACACCCTTTGGCTTGATGGGAAAAGATGGGTTGCATGGTCGTGGACATGGAGCTGACAGTCCGCAATAGCCGGGGTTGCGGACGGGTGTTGGTGAAGTGGAGCGCGACGCGGCGAATTTCGGAGGCGAAGCTCCTCAGCAACACAAGTGGAACTCACGTGATCCGCTCATTGAGACAAACGAAGGTGCTTCCATCGTCGTACGGCATAAAGAACCTGCGAGGAGCACTGTTTACAATGCACCTCCTGCGTGCTTGCTCACTTATCTCATCTTGGCGACGTGCCGGGGAGGCGCGATAGCCCAAAGTACACATATCTCTTTCGGTCTCTGCCACCAGCATGCTCATTTCTGACTGCTGGACAGGAAGGCGACTACCGACAGGAGATGGCACTTTCCCATATCCTGATCAATGGCTTTTGCCCTTCGTCTCCCTCAAAGTCGTTGTCTTCTGCATTTCTCTTCTGGAATCATCAAGCGGCCACTGTGCTCTATCATTAGCTCCCAATCCAGTATTGATTCAGTCACTTTGTCCTTTCAATTTTCATAGATCAATTGCGGATCCTGCAACATGCCAGGTCGCTTTAAAGACTTTTCCTCCTATATTCTCGCTGCCTTCGTGCCACCCTTGGCCGTTGGGCTCAAAGTGGGCTTGTCCATTCACTTTTGGATCAACCTGTTTCTGACCGTTTTGTGCGCCCCTATGCCGGCCGGAACCATCCGTGAGTCATGACCGCTGCCGTTTGAGGCTTCCTGGCGAGCAGGAGCTGACTTCATACTCAGACGCTTGGTGGCTCATCTACGTTGCCAGACGTCCGGGCTGGTACCCTGACAACATCACCGCCGGCCTCGACCCAGCCAAAGCTCGACTTCCTCACAAGGCTGAGAGACTTCCTTCGACGCAACTTCCTCGTGGGCAGCACGGAAATAAAGGAGGGCCCATAGTTCCAAAGGTAGGCGCTCCCGGCACTGGATCTCTCGCACCGAAGCCAAATCTGCCCGGCGGTGCCGGTGGCCTGCCAAAAGAGCCCCTTCCCGAACCTGGTTTGAACGACCCCACCAGCGCCTTGAACGATCCTGTGGGCGGGTTGGGCAAGCCTACGGGCACTCTTGACCCTGCCACCGGCAAACTTGGGAATTCAACTGGTGGTCTAATGCCAGGTAAAGGTGCTCTGCCGACAGATAATCTGACAAATGACCCAAAAAATCCCGCGGGTATTCTCAAGCCCAGGCCCAAATTGCCAGGCGAGGGTATTACAAAACCCGGTGTCGATGCGGGTGTATCTGCCAACGCTGATACTGGCGCCGCGGCCGGTGGGGCCGATGATATTGATGCCATAACCAAGGCTGGTATTGCTGTGAGCGAGAACGGCGATGCTGGTGGAAATGCTGATGCCAACGTGGAGGGAGACCTCGGAGCTCGCAAGAGGAGCGTTGTCAGAACCCCATCAAACAAGTTGTAAGCAAAGCGCCGAGAGTCGCCTCAGAGGAAGTGGGAAGATTGTACACGAACAGAGAATCATTTCTCTCGGGGAGGAACCTTTACTTGCAATACCTTGGTCTTTGTTGAAATCCAGATAACGAAACGCGTCCTGCACTAGCCTCTTCTCAGAATGAACTTCATGCTTGCAGCACGAAGAGGCAGATGTATGAGATCACTAGATTGCAAATCGATCAATTCGCTCAATTATTATATGACCTTGTGTTGCCCATTGCTCCGTACCTACAACTCAACCCACTCACCGCGGTCAACGTTGCCTGCCGTCCAGTCTCCCAAAAACGCTTGAATGCGTTTGCCCATGCTCTCGTTTGTGAAGTTGAAGTGCTGATAGATGTACTTGCCTGGCAGACTGTGTCCAAAAGTCTTCATGTGAATGCCAGCGTCGGTCCAACGCTCCCATCCAAGCGAGTTATAAGGCTCAATGCTGACACCTGGAATGCCCTCGTTCCTTCTCAGAACACCACGCTGATATTCACGGGACTGTTGCTTGAAAAGGGCATGCGACGGGAAGCTGACTACACGCGCCTGCACTGGCTTGCTCTGCTCCGCGAGGTACTTGGACAGACTCAAAGCCATGTGCAACTCGGCACCAACACCGATGAGAGTGACATCTGCCTTCTCGACTTCCTTGACGACGTACGCACCCTTCAACACGCCCTCGCGCTTGGTGACCCCGTTCTGCGGCAGGGCATGTCGGCTCACGGAGATCATAGTCGGCCCATTCTTGTACTCAATCGCGGCCTCCCAAGCACCAGCGACTTCCTCGCCGTCCGCCGGTCGGATGTACTGAAAGTTCGGCAGAGCGCGCATCATCGCGGCGAGCTCGATTGGCTGATGCGTGGGTCCGTCCTCGCCGGCTCCGATCGAGTCGTGCGTTGCGACGTGAATGACTTGCAGCTTCTGTAGAGCTCCCATGCGCACGGCGTTTGCGGCGTACGAGTAGAACATGAAAAACGACGAAGTGATGGGCAGTATTGTACCTGGGTTGAAAGCCGCGAGACCGTTGGCGATTGCGCCCATCATGTGCTCTCGGATGCCGTAGTGGATGTAGCGGCCGGCATACGAGCCCTGCTTGCCCGATATGGGCTTCAAGCTGGGCGGGTTGAAAATCTCGTAGTCTTTCCAGGTCAGATTCACGGACGGGGTGAGGTCGCAGGTTCCCACCATGAAGTTTTTCACTTGGGAGATGATGTTGGCCACGGTCAGGTTGTTTGACTTCCTGGTCGGGGTCATCTCGTTGGGATGCTCAGATGGGATGAGCGATTTGTAGTCTGCCGTCAGCTTTCCATCGATTCGCTGCTGAAGCTCTTTGGCAAGCTCTGGGTGTGCGCTCTTATAGTCGGAGAACAGGTCATTCCACTGCTGGACGTACTTGTCGCCACGAGCCGGAATGTCCGAGTAGAATTTCTTGACAGCGTCAGGGATGTAAAAAACCTTATCTGCGTCCCAACCATAGATCTTCTTCATCTGTTTCATGTTGTCAGCCCCCAGAGGAGCACCATGGGAGACTGCCTTGCCGGCCACCGCGCTACCAACCCCAATCACGGTTCGGACGTTGATGAACATGGGTTTGGTGCGGCTCGGATCGCGTGATTTCTCCAAAGCATTGACAATGCCCTCAACATCGTTGATTCCGTCTTCGACGTCGATGATATCCCATCCGCAAGCGCGCATTTTCGCGTTGACGTCCTCCGTGTTCGTCAAATCCACTGAGCCATCACAAGTGATCTGATTGTTGTCGTAGATGACCGTCAGGTTGTTCAATTGGAGGTGGCCCGCGAACGAGAATGCCTCACAGCCAATGCCCTCCTGCAGACAGGCATCACCAACTGTGCAGAAAGTGTGATTGTTAATGACCTCGTAGTCAGGCTTATTGTATGTAGCTGCCAAATGCTTGGTGGCAATCGCCAAACCCACAGCATTCGAGATACCTTGTCCAAGAGGCCCAGTCGTAAGTTCGATTCCCTCATGCTCAATTTCGGGGTGTCCGGGACATAAGCTGTCGGGGCGTTCAGAATGGTATGAGAGAAGCTGCTCCCATGTCATCGCCTTGTAGCCAGAAAGGTAGAGATTGACGTATTGAAATAAGCATGCATGACCTGATCCGTGACTAAGCAGGATAAAACAGAGCAGAAGGCAGTCGGAAACTCACCATTGCTAAGCAAAAATCGATCTCTGTTGAACCAGGTTGGCTGGTTCGGAGCATATTTCATAACATATTTGAATAGTGCGACGCCAATTGCTGCCATGCCCATCGCACCTCCCGGGTGTCCCATGTTGAATTGTTGGCATAGATCGCCAATTAGGATCCGGAAATTCTGCAACACCAATTGCATCTCCTGAGGACTCGTCTCTGACGGAGTTGTTGGCTTATGCTCGCTTTGCTTGAACCCGTTGACGAGGTTCTCGCCATATGATGTAGTTTGCAGCGCGACGCCATTTGACTGGACTGTAGCTGCTGCCATTGTGAACACTGTTGACTTTATCTGTGTGAGAAGTGGAAGGGGAGTAACAGGAGGGCGAATATTTTGTGGAAGACGGGTTCAAATGCATAAGAAGAGAGGAAGAGACGGAAGACTGAGGTCTTGAGCAGGGATGAGTGGCAAACTCGTGATCTGAACCCAAAGACCCCTTTGAGAAGCTGGGAGCGTGTTCCAGTAGGTCGGTCCCCACTTCGAGACCTTCGAGACTTGCCTCAGACCGGCCGCTTATGTCCGCTCTAGGAGTTCTCATCAGGTCCGTACTTCTGATGGAACGTGAAGTCTGTTCGGATCGAACGTGAGCCAGGTAGTTGCAATCACAAGCAACACTTCCCGCCCTCACGATCAAGATGAAAGTCTTACGCATGAGGGTCAACAAAGAGGCCCCGACACGCGGGGTTCCGGATCGACGGCAAGTTGAAACATATGCCGTCCTCAAGCAGGAGGTCTCCTTGGACCTGACGAGATCGGCAGGACAAGCGATGAGCATGACAAATTAAACCAAGCTGTGGGTATTCTCCGATAGCATCGATTGCTCTGCCTGCCAGCAAGCAAGCAAGTATACCGAAAGGATTGATAAGGAAGTACTGTGCTGTCTTGGGCGACCAAGTTGACTGCAGCAAGATACAATTGGTGCCCCGCAGCAGCAATCTCCAAAGTTGAAACGGGCGATTGAAAGCCCACAAGAACATGCTTTTCCACGTTTCTCTGGGGACCCCAGCTTCGCACGCCGGCTGACAGGGTTTTGGGTCCTTTGGGGGCTGTCATTTTCGCCTCTTTCGTCAATGGGCGTCATAAAGTGTGGTCAAACAGTCTGGACCCAAAGCCGACGTCGGCCCATCTTCCGCTTGACCTTGACCAATCGAATATCAGACTTCGCCTCACGCCCACGCGTTATCGTTTGAGTAAAGTAGGTAGCTACCAGTTACTGAAGCTGGGAATATGAGTTGGTTTCAAGCTCCGCTCTGGACGTACACAACTTTGTTGCCACAGTGTGGCTCAAGAAGAGCAGAGCTCTATACTCAATATATTGTTACATGTGTCAACGGTCGCGTTTGACTGAAGCAGCCGGGTGACCGGGTCCGACGACGTTTCAAGCGCGATGCAGAAACTTGCTTTCGTTTCATCAATCACTATCAGAACGACTGAGATGCCCGGGCTCCTGAGAGACTCAGCGCTGCTGAGCACACATTCTTTAACGGGGTCTTTCCAAGCCACGAGTTCGGCACAAGGACATGCCTTAACGCCCTGGAGTACTAAATCCCGATGCATCGCGAGACAGCTTCATAGAGCATCGAAGCTTTGAAATTTTAGACACGTTATCGCGACCAAAAGTACCTCGAGAGGCCTCGATATCTGATCGTATGATTCCGAACGCACGGATCATCGATGTGAGCTCCCGCTCACGGCCTCCCTCGAACGTTCTTCCGGTGCACACATCATGGTATCTCTCTCGATGCGTTCCCTTGTAGGAGACATACGATCGTGCTATGCATCTCAATAGTTTTGAGTCTATCTGAAGGATTAATCGATGCTGGAAATACCCTAAGCGAGCATGTGGAGACATGACGAATTCTCAGACAAGCTTCCGAAGACGTCACTCTCCAGTCGTCACCTCACACAAGAGCTCAACACCTTTCCTCGACGACGCCGGAACTAGAGGCAAAAGCTCAAACAGCCAATAGGAAGCTCAATGATTTGCCGGCACCTCTGGGCCTCCATCGAGCTCTCCGATGGCATCGATGATGCAGTAGCTTATATTGACCCCCTGCCCTCCATTCCTGCTCTTACATTGCGTCGTTCCATTCGTACTGCCGTTGAGGTCGCCAATATGCAGTTTGTAACCTCAGCAAGCTTACTATTAGCAGCGAGCGTTTACGCGCAGAACGTCAGCTTTCTCGTCCAAAACTCGACATTCGTGGAGCAGAATAAGACAATCCTGAGAATCGACAATGGCACTCAAGGCCCCGCGATCGAAGAATACCACTATTACTACGACCAGTGGCCGATCGGGCTGGCCATCAGTTCAAAAGGCCGCTTCTTCGCATCCTACACACGTGGCGACTATGCGTATACCGTAGGAGAAGCAGTCAACAAGACTGCGGAGAAGCCGTATCCCTCCGCCGATTTGAACGCTGCACCCAACACATTGAACACGACGATTGCCAACACGGCGTTCGGTAGCAGCAATTCGAGCGTGCTTCTGAATGTACAGGCATTATATATTACTCCAGCAACTAGCAATGGCAGACCGGAAACTCTTTGGTGCTTGGATACCGGGCGTCCGACGGTCCACGATGCAAAAGGCAACCCTTCAATGCCATATGCGCAGCCAGGAGGACCAAAGCTTGTCGGAATCTCGCTCGCAAACGACAGGTGAGCGTGCTCAACCATTCCACCCGGCTGTCGTTAGACGTACTGATCAATGTTCTAGCATCTACGCGACATACACATTTCCCTCCACCGTCCGCTACCCCGACTCTTACCTCAACGACCTCCGCTTCGACCTCCGGCCCAACGTAACCGGCACATCCGGCCAAGGCATAGCCTACCTAGTCGACTCCTCGAACGAAGGCCGCACCGGCTTCATCATGGTCGACCTCGGCACCGGCGAGACATGGCGTCGTCTAACCCAAGACAGCTCCGTCCTGCGCGTTCCCAACGACGTGCCGACCTACTTCGGCAACCCGTTCTATTTCCGACAACTCGGCACGCCCGTCTCCTGGCAGCAGGAAGGCCTGGACGGCATCCAGATCTCGCCTGACGGCGGCACGATATACTACTCGCCCTTGACCTCGCACGAACTGTACAGTGTGCCGAGCGCGAACCTGCGAGCCAGGGACGACAATGTGTTGGCGGAGACTTGGGCAAAGGGCAATGTGTCCGGCAAGGGCCAGAGGGGAGGCGATGCAAATGGTTTCGAGGGAGACGACAACGGACGCGTTTACCAGTTGATGCCCACGCAGAATGCGGTATATTACTACGATCCGACCGATGGGTTGACGCATCCATTCTTGCGGGACCCGAGGATTTTGTGGCCGGACGGTGCAACCGTGGGCGAGGATGGGTATATCTATCTTAACATCAATCAGTTGCCGTTCCAGCCTGATTGGAATTTCGGAGTGGATGGGAGAATACATCCGGGCGCGGTTCTTAGGGCAAAACTGCCCGACGGAGGCAAGAAGATAACGTCGCTTTGGGCGTAGATATGTTCTCATATGAATAATAAATTCGTTCACTTTTCTTCAAATGGCTTCGGAGTCTATGTACATTGTAACCCTTTCTGAAGGTTGCTGAATCGCTCGAAAATTGAATGCAAATCGTGCTGTCCAAGGAATCCGAGATCAAGCCCGGGCAGGCTCATTCTCAGAACAGAAATGCAAATATTTTTCAATTTCTAATAGCGTCATGACACATCAATCTAAAGCTTGGGCACAAGGGGCATCTTGGCGCCGTACAGCTTCATCAGTCGCTCAGCCTCCTGGTTCTGAAGATCGATCTTGTACTTGATGAACTCTCCCCTCTTGGCCAGATTCTTACCGACCTGCTGGAGATGGACCTCATCAGGTCCATCGGCGATTCTCAGGGTACGGATCTGAGCCCAGGCATTGGCCAATGGGGTGTCTGATGAGAATGTTAGCTGTGTATCGATAAATGCAACTTGGAACTCGGGACGACTTACCTTGACAGATACCCTGAGCACCGTGAGCCTGCACAGCGCGATCGATGATCTCGCACACGGCCTTCGGGACGATAATCTTAGCCTCTGCGATTTCGAGAAGGGCGCCCTTGGCGTCGGTCTCATCAATCTGCATCGCCGCGTTGAGCACGATAAGTCTTGATGCGTCAATTTCCAGACGGGATTTGGCGGCCCACTCCAGGAGAACGCCGTGCTCCCGCAGCCGCTTGCCGAACGTCTTCTTGGCTGGGTCACTGATACGGGCCAACATCCAATCCAGGGCTCGCTCGGCAGCACCAAGACTTCGCATGGCGTGATGGATACGGCCAGGACCAAGACGGCCCTGGATAATCTCGAAACCGCGGCCCTCTCCAAGAACCATGTTACTCTTGTGAACACGGACGTTCTCAAACTCAATCTCGGCGTGACCGTGCGGCGCATCGTCGAAGCCATATACAGACAACATACGCTTGACCGTGATACCGGGCGTGTCGGCTGAAACGAGCATGACTGACTGCTGGCGATAGACGTTGGAGTTGTTGGGCGACGACTTGCCCATGACGATGTAGATCTTGCAGCGAGGGTCACCGGCGCCACTTGACCACCATTTCTGGACGCTTGTCAGTACTAATCCCGGAGGCATATGTTAGAGTATCGAAGCGAATACATACTGTTCCGTTCAGGATATAGTGGTCACCATCCTGAATCATGGTCATCTTGATGTTTGTGGCATCACTGCTGGCAATGTCCGGCTCCGTCATCAGGAAGGCACTGCGAATAGTTCCATCGAATATCGGGTCCAACCACTGTCTCTTTTGTGCCTCGGTGCCGTATCTTGCAATGACCTCCATGTTGCCAGTATCCGGAGCAGCACAGTTGCATGCTTCCGAAGCTGTCCTCGACTTGCCCATCAACTCTGCCATCAGACCATATTCGAGGTTGGAGAAGCCGGGCGACTCTTTGTAGTGGTTCTTGGGCAAGAAGAGGTTCCATAGACCCAGCTTCTTAGCTTCGGCCTTCAAGTCATCGATGACCTTTGGGTATGTTGTCCAGCGGTCCTCACCCTGGCCAATTTGAGCGTGGTAGACATAATCGCACGGAATGCAGCGCTCGTCAATGAACTTCTCAAGCTGGTGGCGAGTCAGTCATCGGGCACAGCAGTGGCAATCGATTGCAGGTCAACTCACTCTGTCGAGGTACTCCTTCGCCTTGGGACTGACGTGGCCGCGGGCAAGAATTGGGATTCTCTCAGAGGCCGTTCTCGGCTTAATCTTAGTGAGGTCGGGAACAGGGATTCGTTGAGACATGGTGAAGGTTCGGGACGGCGAGGGTAGACTTGAGGTGCCCGGCGGATGATTCTAAAGAAAGGTGGGACAGAGCAGGTGGGAATGCAGGCGTATAGGGACTTTTCACGATGCAGGTTCCTGGAAGAGGATGATCAATGGGATTGGCCAGAAGGTCTTGAGCTCTCCGCAATTGTGGTGGAGTGGGAGCTGGGGTTGTCGCCGCAGCCAGGGCCAAAGACAACATGAAGCAACTCAACCGAGGTCTACTTCGAATATCCCCGCTAATCACCGCGTGGCACCGTGCACCTCAAATAGTTCGCCGCAAGTTTCCACTCTGCTTTTGTGAATGTTGGACAATCGTGCCCAGAGGCATGTCTACAATCGTGGACGAATGTTTTCCGTGGCAAGAAGACGCTGGTCCGCGCGGACGAAGCTGCTATCGGCTCTCGAGAAAAGTAGAAGGCACTCATTTGTCTACCTTACACGCTCAGGCCAGCTACTTCTTCATACATTGATGTAATTCGCGAGGGACATGCTTGAAATGAGTTGGATTGCCCAGATCATCAGACAGAAATTCATTTGGACAGATCGGACAGTCTATCTGAGGTTAAAGTTCAACGGAGCATCAAAGGACGTTGAGGAATTGAGATCAAGTCTCATGATCGTGGAAAATAAATCGTAATGTGGGCTACCAAATAGCACAGCATTGCTGATAACACTGCTCGGTAGCCAGCCGTGCGATCCGATGGCCAGGAATGACAGTTTTCAGCCTCAAGTGTTGATTCATGGATCTCTGCTTGGAGCGCGATTAGACATATTTAGCGTAGATGCCTCTGAACATGCCGAGGCCAAGTCAGAAGCTCGGACCAGCCTGCCGCGCTTCGCGTGCGCCTCACGTGGCGCAGTTCAGAGACGCCGCTCATCACGTCTATCGTGTCCGCCTTCGATACTTGGACACCATCGGCAGCAAGCGCTCAAACGTATACGAAGTTGAACACAAACGGTGCCAGAGCCTCTCGGAAACTGGATTTGTGATATCTGGTCCATAGTCGTCATCCGCTTAGTATAGCGGGACTAGCAATTAACTTTGAAGCTATCTCACGACCGAGGAGGGCCGGGAGCTGCACCATTGAGCAGACAGCATGAGGAAACCTTGATCCTCCGCGTACGAGCTTCGTGATGGCGACGACGAATTTAGAAGATGGCGTGGCTGCTCTGGACCTGGACGGTCCTGACCACAACCAGGAGCCCATCTTCAACATCGAGCGAGTCCAGCTGCAGTTTTCCCTCTCTGCCGACTTTGTCGCTGCCCAAGTTGCGAATGAAGTCCTTGTACTAGCATTGGCCACAGGCCGGATCATGCGCATCGATCTCCAAAATCCAGCTGACATCGAAGACGTGGATCTACCGAAGAAATCCTCTGAAGTTGGCTTGATCCGCCGCATGTTCCTTGACCCATCTGCTTCACATCTCATCATTAATACCACCCTGGGAGAGAACTTTTACCTGCATGCGCAATCGAAAACTCCAAAAGCTCTCAATAGGTTACGCCATGTAAATATCGAGAGCATTGCCTGGAACCCGGCCTTGCCCACAGCGTCGACTCGCGAGATCCTGATCGGAGCCTCCGATGGAAACGTCTTCGAAACATCCATAGAATCGCACTCCGAATTCTATCGAAATCAGGAAAAGTACCTCACAAATATATATCGGATACAAGGCCCAGTGACAGGTCTGTGGACTGGGTTTGTCGAAGGCAAGCCCGATGTACGACGAATTCTGGTAGCCTCATCACAGCAGCTGTTCCACTTTGTCGGATCTACAGGGAGGCATCGACAGGAAGGCCAGTATCCGAAGCTGTTCGAGACTGAGCAGCCAGCTATCAAAGATGCGTCAGAGGGTTCTTCCCAGGCCGCACCCTCATTACTGGCATTCTCACCCGATATGCCAGACGTCGAAGGCTCCAGCCACGATGAAGATGACAAGATCTTTGCTTGGCTTACCGGCTCAGGCGTGACATATGGCAATCTGCTGCAGAGTGATGAGCTCTCAGTGATGGGTGCGCGGCTCTTTAATGCCTCCAGAACGTTTCCCAGATCCAAGATTCCTCATTCCGAGTCTTCCACAGGCAGGCGAAAGGCCTCACAAGAACCAATTCGGTTCCTATGCCTCACACAGTGGCATATTTTGTGTCTAATCGAAGGACGAATTGTGGCCATCAACAGACTGGACGGACGCATTGTGTATGATCAAGTGGTGCTCGAACCCGGTGAATCAGCCTTGGGCCTTTACGCTGACCAGAGGGCCAACACTTTCTGGTTATTCACACCCCACGAGATCTACGAAGTTGCTGTTACAAACGAAGACAGAGAGGTATGGAAGATCATGCTCAAAGAACAAAAGTTCGAGGCTGCGCTACAGTACGCGCAGGGCGAATCGCAGAAAGATGCTGTCGCAAGAGCATCCGGTGATTATCTCATCAATAAGAAGAAGTTCATGGACGCAGCTTTGGTGTACGGGAAGAGCACCAAGTCGTTTGAAGAGGTCGCTTTGACTTTCATTGACCACAATGAACACGACGCCTTGCGCAGATATTTACTGACCAAGCTCAACAACTACAAAAAGAGTCAAATCATGCAACGGATGATGATTGCCAGCTGGCTCATTGAGGTTTTCATGTCGAAGCTCAATTCTCTAGACGACACAATCACTACTCGGGCAGAACTTGATGAATCGCAGACAACGGCCGATTCTCAGAAAGAGCTGACTTCTGTGCGCAAAGAGTATTACGACTTCGTCAATCGATACAACGGTGACCTAGACAAGAAAACAACCTACGACATAATTGCCAGCCATGGACGAGAAGATGAACTACTTACCTTTGCTACCGCCATTGACGACTCGAACTTTATCCTCTCGTATTGGGTACAAAGGGAACGATGGCGTGAAGCCTTGGACGTTTTGAAGCGCCAGACCGAGCCTGAAGTTTTCTACTCGTACGCGAGCGTTCTCATGCAGCATGTGCCCTCAGAGTTCGTTGAGATCCTCATGCGACACTCTGATCTCAATCCGCGAAAAATCATTCCAGCTCTGTTAGCATACACGCAAGAAAATGACACGCCGCTGCAACAGAACCAAGCTGCGCGATACTTACACTACTGCATCGACCAGTTGGGTTCCACTGACTCGGCCGTCCACAATACCCTGATATCAATCTACGCAGCTCATCCAACACCCTTCGAAACAGAGTTGATGCGTTATCTCTCCTTCCAATCAGCCCACCCGCCGCCTCGCTACGACGCCGACTTTGCACTGAGGCTCTGTATACAGCATTCACGCGTCGAGTCTTGCGTTCACATCTACTCTCTCATGGGCCAGTATGGTGCTGCCGTACAGCTCGCTCTCAAACACAACAAGACCGACCTCGCCGCCCTGGTCGCCGACCGCCCCGCAGATAGCAATCCAGCGCTGCGCAAGCAACTCTGGCTCGCTGTCGCAAAGAAAGTCATTGCTGGCGAAGGTACAGGAAGTATACGCCAAGCCATCGACTTTTGCAAGCGTTGTGAGTTGTTGCGCATCGAAGACTTGATCCCATTCTTCCCAGACTTTGTCGTCGTCGACGACTTCAAGGAGGAAATCTGCGCCGCTCTCGAAGAATACAGTCAACATATCGACAAGCTGAAGGACGAGATGGACCAGAGCGCGAACACGGCGCAGAGCATTAAAGTAGATATAGGGAAGCTGGACCGCAGGTATGCGATCGTGCAGCCCGGTGAAGGTTGCAGGGTTTGCGGACTGCCGCTGCTCAGTAGACAGTTCTTCGTCTTCCCGAGTTGTCAGCATGGATTTCACAGTGATTGCCTAGGCAAGAAAGTTGTCGAGGGCAGTGGTTTGACGGTGAAGAGCCGGATTCGCGAGCTGCAGTCGAGCATTGGACAGGCAGCACAGGGTAAGAAGAGGGATCGGGACGTCAAGGAGCTTGATGGATTGGTGGGCAAAGAATGCATTCTGTGCAACGACTTTGCCATCAGGCTGATCGAGGAGCCCTTTGTGACGGATGCAGACAGCAAAGACGAATGGGCGATATAGAAGCTTGATGAATTGATGACGTCTGCATCTCGTTCATAGCCCTAAGTACTACAAAGGTTCTGAGTTTCACTGTTCCTTCGATCTAGCCTGGTCTCGTCTACCTTACACTAGCTTTACATTGGACTCTGATGATCATGTGTCTCACGCTGACGCCAGCATTCTAAGAGCTCCACTGAAGTATCACACGCAAAACATACGGTCGGTGGGATCCAGCGCCCGGTCTCGGATCAAAGACCCAACAGGGCTGAGCACTCCGCTGGATCCATGATGCCGCAGCCCAAGCCAACCCTCCCAAAGCCTAGAAATCTGCAACCCAATATCCGACGAGCTTCTTCTCACATCCTGTGGATCCAACAGCTTGTTGAGCGACCGCAGGTACGATCGCATGTCCTCACCAGCACTGAAGGGGAAATATGTCGCCCCCGAATAGTCGAAAAGCTCTCGCAGCAATTGGTTCGAGATTTCACCCTCAGAGGGCAGTCGAGGAATTCCGTAAAGACGAAGCTGGTCGTGATGCTCGATCATGGCCCTCGTCCGAGGCGCTTCGTACAGAATAATGCATCTTTCAGCGTGAATGGTGGTCTACTGAGAGTTGTAGATCGTTGGCTGCACCAGCAGAGTACCAGGGTTGAGAGGACCGCCGTTGGAAAAAATTCTGAATCGGCATGAGCATTCGCGCCTTCCAACTTACATTGCAACTTTCAATCTCCATTGCACCTGCTTCTCTGATCGCACATTGCACACCGCCGCCATGATCAAAGCCCAAGAGAGCGAGATGGAGCATTTGCTCTATACTCAACACCTCTTCAAGCCAATTTCGGAACAAGAACTCGAGATGCGGTTCTCAAGCGGCCTCACCTGCATAGTGGCCGGCATTCGCCTCGTCTGCTATGGGATTTGGGAAACTCTCGACTCGTCCGCCGATTACTGGGCACCCAATTCCGCACGCTGGGTCCAGGCAAAGTGGATAGCTAGCTGGCAATCCCTGCTCGCTTCGGGACGAGCATTTCTTGGAGAAGATTTTCGGGACATCGACACGCTTTCGCATATCCACTTCATGATCGCAAGCCTCCTTGCTCTTTTCGCCGTCGGCTTCAACTCCCAGCTCATCCTGTACATCAACACACATCCGCAGCACCAGGACTTGTACTCATACAACACATTTACGAAAGCATGGCTCATCATATCCCTAATCGGGTATATTTTCGGCTTCCTCGAGCTGTGCGTGGACCAGTTCACTCGCCATGTAGGGATAGGTCCTCGAGGTACATGGCTCCTCAAGATCACCCTCACATCATGCGCGATGTTGGATTTTGTCATCGGGTGGGTGGTCCTCCAACGCATCATCCCAACCATTCAACATCACGAATCGAACGCCACCAATACCACGCTGAGAATTGATATGTAAACCGACATCTGGCTTTTTGTTTGTTGCGGAAACGGCATCCTTCGGTCAAACCAGACGCGATTTCGTTCAGTCTGCCACCAAGGTGTTTGTGTCAGGCCACCTGGGGCCAACAGGAAGAATTCGTTACCCATCCAGCCAGTAACGGCCACTTACACCGCTGATAACTCCGGTGAATATTAGGTGTGATGTCTGCTCAGTCAATATAATCTAGCCATCGCACTCTTCTCCTGTACCATCCTTTTGAAGCCAAATTGTGTTTGACCGGCGGCGAGCCAGCGCAGCAGAAGGAGAAACCGACCTCACTTCAGCTGCCCATGACGGTCTGCTTCGAGCTGAAATGGCACAGAGGCAGTCGGCGGCGACGGGCTCGCGCGCAGCAGCTCTACGTGTAGCTTCAAAACAGTCTGCAATGACTTCAAGATGGTCTGCCACTGATGTGATACGGAAATTGAGGTCGAGTGCAAATCGCGTCAGACCTCCACTTTAGCGCGTTCCGCGACCAAGCCGCGCCGGATCCTAGCCGAGGTCTTTACTTTCAGACCCTTCCCTGAGCTTTAAACACGTTATGTGCCAGACAGGTTAGTGCAGCAGGTTCTGCCAATGTCAATAATGAAATCGTATGCATGAGATATTTCACCTGAATATATAGCTTTATCAGTAATCGAGATGTCTTGGTCAAACACCCCGCTTAATGGCATCCGAGTCGTTGAACTCGCCGGCCTAGCTCCAGGTAACGACGAAAGTCCCTCAATAGCATCTCGCCACTGACTTATCATCTTCAGGTCCCTTCTGCGGCATGGCCCTCGCCGACTTTGGCGCCTCCGTCCTCCGTATCGACCGCGCACACCCTCAGGCCTTCAACACCTCCAACCCCGCCCCTCCAACCGCCGACTTTCTGACCCGACACAAGACATCCATCGCCGTGAACTGGAAGTCCGGGCCCGGCCTGGAACTGCTCCGCTCCATCATCAAGCATGCCGACGTCCTCATCGACCCTTTCCGACCCGGCGTCCTGGAGAAGATGCACCTCTCGCCCGAGACCCTGCTGCAGCTGAACCCGCGACTCGTCATCGCCCGTCTGACCGGATTTCGACGCGATGGCAAGTACGCAAACATGGCGGGCCACGACATCAACTACCTCGCCGTTTCCGGGGTGCTCAGTCAGCTGGGCCGCAAGGGCGCGCCACCAATCTTCCCGGGAAACTTGCTTGGTGATTTCGCGGGCGGTGGACTCATGGCGGCGTTCGGCGTGGTAATGGCGCTGCTGGCGCGTGAGCGAACCGGCAAGGGCCAAGTCGTCAATTCGAACATGGTCGACGGGGCAGCGTACCTCGGGACTTTCCTTCGACTGACGCGCAAAACACCCTTCCAGGACCAGCCGAGAGGCGAGAATATGCTCGACAGCGGGAGTCCGTGGTACGAGGTCTACGAGACGAAAGATGGGAAGTTCATGTCTGTTGGAGCGCTGGAACCGCAGTTCTTGAAGGTGCTGGTGAAGGGGCTTGGGATTGATGAGAAGTGGAATGAGATCAGGATGGACCGGGAGCTCTGGCCGGAGTTGAGGGAGATCATCGGCGGGCGGTTCAAGGAGAAGACGAGGGCCGAGTGGGAGGAGGTCTTTGATGGCACTGATGCGTGTTGCGCGCCGGTGTTGGAGCAGGCCGAGCTTGAGGATGCGAGGTATGAGCAGCGGGCGGCGGTCGGGTTGTCGGCGACGCCTTCGAAGCCAGTCGACCAGCACTCCGTCTACAACCCCGTTGGCATTCCGCCAGGCCAGGGTGGGCGAGAGACGCTCAAAGCTTGGTTGGGGTGGTCGGAAGGTCACCACTATGAAATTGAGGAAGGGGGGTTGGTTGCAAAGCCACAAGCAAAGCTGTAAATGTATATTATTTGTTTGTTTGTTGCCTTAACACCTGCTCCGTGATAGCCCCACTTCTAATGATCTATGTCTATTCAGAAGTAGCTCGAGCGGCTATCTCTAAGTCCTCCATCCACTATTCGCTAGAACGCGATCGAGACCGTTTGTTATCTTTGGTCACGGGTTACAAACGATGAGCAAAAAACAGATCAACGGCCCCCATTATGTCATCCTCAGACAGACTTCTTGAAGCCGCATTTGCACTTGACACATTTCCCACAGGGCCGCTTACGGTGTGGTAACCTCGGTGCTGATGGCGGTTGCGGATCTGCGGACCTGCAGCGTCAGGAAGAACTGACATGCCGTGAGCGGATGCCCAGGGCTCAGGCGCCGTGGGTCGACTTACCCGCTGTCTCGCCCGGGTTGCCCCTGAAGCGTACGCGGCGTAACCAACGCTTGGGATCCTTGATGTTTGTGCCTGGCAACCAAAGTCAGTAATTGTTCGAGAAGGGTTTTCAACTGCCAGGAAGACTCACGGCTATGCAAAAATCTGGCGTTGTCCATCAGGAGTACCATATTTTCCTTGAATGCGAAAACAGGCATGTTCTTGCCCACACTTTCGGGATCTTCGAGGAGCTTGAGCAGTTCGCCAACCGCTCGGCAAGCAGCTGGGTCTTTCGACGGAGGGCTCTGAAGTATGTCTTGCCTGAAGCGGACATGGAGCTGGCCACTGGCTTCGTCGTGATGGAGCAGTTTGCCCTTGACGGTACGTTGGCCCTTGAAGAATTCGTCAGGCACCTTGAGGTCGAACTCATGGTTGAGCAAGGTGTTCACCGACTCGGGGCTGAGCAGCTTTGTCAGATCTTCGGATCGGAGCAGACGGAAGACCCCGCCTCCCTGCTTATCGGGGTGCAAGATATGGAAGCCAAAGAATCGCATCGGACTCTGCTCGACAGCAGCATCGGTGTGCCAGTTGAACTCGCCGAGCGAGTGGCTGATGCTGTGGGCGCTCTTGCCGGAGCCCTCGCTCTTGACGCCTTCGGGGCGGAAGGTGACATCCCAAAGGGCGCCCTGCGTGGACGAATGCGTGTCTGCACGGCAGCCCATGCTTTCGACCACATTAAGGATGAACTGGGAGTCGGGGTCATCGAAGCCAAGCTCAATAGCGGCAACGCCATGTTCTCTCAACGCCCGAGCATATGTTGGGGCCATGTTGAGACCAATGTCTGGGGTTTGAGCCTTGAAGAGTGTGCCAGTAGGGAACTTGAACTCTTCTTCTGGCTGGATTTGGGGTCCGCGTGAGACAAAGGGAAGTGTCTCAAACATGCCTCGGAGTTCGTAGTATTCAGCAATCTGCGCTGCCGAGAGTGTTGCTGAACTTGTGATGCTTCGAACACCCGTGTGCTTTGCCGCATTCTTAGCAAGGCTCTTCGTAGTGACAGATCTCGTCGTTGTGGACGACGCAGGAACTCTGGTCTGAATGGGCGGCCTGGGCTTGATAACAGGCGTCTCTAACATCTGGGTAGGCTTGAACCCTCGGGTGGCCTGCGTCGCTCTATGTGCGAATGCCATGGTGTTTGGAGGATGTAAAGGGAGTGGAAAGTGGACAATGACTGAGGAGAAAGTATCTTGTTGCTGATTTCCAGGCTTGAGTTGGAAGAGATGTGCGGGAATATCGTCAGGTTTATATGCGTGGTCAGATGTCGCCGACAAATTCGATATGCCTTGATACTCCGAGAGAACAACTTGCGCTCGTTCTCGTATCTCAGGGGTGAAACTGCCATATCAACTCCCACCTCCCCCATCCCATGTGGTGAGGTGGGATATTGCGTAGGTTCCACCAGCAAAAGACGTCAGCGTACCTGTGACAAGACTTCTAGAAGGGGGGTGGGTAAGCCGTAGAGTTCATGCAAACGAGCGATCAGCTATCTGAGACATTGCTGATCGTCTCAATGAGTAAGATAACGAACAGCCGCAGCAAAAAACGAAATGCGAGTTTTCTCCTCACTGAGGGCAAGGAAGCACATACAAAATTTTCCCGTTCCCAGTCTGCGAATACTGTACAGAAGACGTGGCTCCATGGCACCGTATCAATCCGCCATCAAGCAAGAAGTCGTCATGCACAAAACATGGTGCTGTTGAGCTTGTTGAGCGACAAGCCCCGACTGTTTCGATAGCAGACCTGCCGCAAATCGAGACGCAGCCACACGCGGATAACCTGGGCCTGATCAACAATGATCGAGGCAGAGCTGGCGGTCGAGATCGATGGCGTACGCGCTGCGGACGTCACGTTGGCGCCGCACCACTGCTGACCTAGCATGGGATGATAAGCTGGTGGGAGTGGTTGGTGAAGGTCAGGGGCTCTGACGAGTTCGGCTTTACCTGAAAGGCCAGCTTATCGGGTGGTGTGGTGTCTGCACGTCAATCTGAACTCTAACGTAATTTCGGCGTAGACGTGGTGTGGGCAATTCAACGCACAGGCATCCCACGCCCTAGCAAGAACATGCGACAGCGAAGAATGAAGCCGATGCCAATCAAGTTGACGCCGCGCTTGTAAAGTTCAGATTTCCGTCGATCGTACATAATTCACCTGAGCAAGGCAGTGTCGTTGGAGGAAAGACATTCGATTAGCAGCTCGGCGTTCATCCGGTATCTCTGCACGTCTGCATCGGATCAAGGTTGTCTGATAGGTCAGATAACAATATCAATGGAGTCCCTGTTTCGCATGTCAGCAACGCCATGGCGGATCTACCCGCCTGTGGCATCGAAACAGCCTGTGGCATCGAAACAACCTGTTCGTCGTTGCTCTTGCGGTCGGCTCAGCGCGATATGACACAAAACGCGGACAGCTTGAACATTTGCATCGAGCGTTGCTTCGAGAAGGGAATCGGGAAAGCCAGACGTTCTGTGCAGCTACAGGATATTGTTACCGGGCGATGGATTCGAGGTAGAAATCCGTAGAGACGACCGGGGGATGTCACTGCCATCCCACTCTCAGCTCGTAATCTGCTGAAGCTTGACTCGGATCGACTGAAAAATCGATTGATCGAACCCGTCGCCTTCAGAGAGGCGGAGGAGTGGTCTGACGCTTGAAGCATGGTTGCATCACAGCCCCTGTCCAGGGCACACGATACGAGAGCAGCCCCAGCCTGGCGTTATCAACACCAGCTTTCGCCTCTAGTAGAAGCCCAGATCTCGCCTCAGCATCTGACACATGTGGATAACAATGCGATGTGTCATACTTGGAGAGAGATGTCATGCCAGAACACGAAAGTGGGATGGAGGGTTTCGACCACTGATCGGTCTCACCGGCGCACGTTGGACGTGGGCAGCCTGTGCTTCAGTTGGCCGTGGGACGGTGGGAGCGGGACACAAGCTTTCGCCAACGTTACCCACCCTTGCAACGCCTGCAGCGGCCCGTCGTGACAGGTGCCCTATGAGAGGGCTCACCGGCATCGGATGGAGTCGGGATGGTGGGAGTGCTGATGGAAGGTTTGCTGCTTCACCTGCTGGCTGCGCGAGTCGTGATGCCGCGGGTTGCCGCCACCCACGCCCTCGGCGACTACTGACGCTGCCGATCAGCCGCTCATGGACATAAAGACTTGCCATTGTCCCACTCGCCGTCAGCATGTCGGTTGGCGTCATGTTTGCTTGCATCTGGTCGAAGCCGTTACCAAATCCATCGGCGGGACGACGTGACAAGATAGTGGCGGCCTACCTTGTCCAATTGAGGTTGGGAACTCAGGGACGAGCAAGTGCAAATTCGAATCGGGTTCGTCGATTTGGATGAACTGTCAGCGAGGGCATGTTCTGCTTTTATACATATGCTCGCCTGCACTTGAGCCATATCTTCTCGCGAGAAACCACTCAAATACTTCTTGTGGACGCCTGAAGCCTGTGATCGCTGTCGTCGTTCAGCATGGTTGTCAAAACAGATCAGTCATCACAACTGCCACGATGGCGCCGCACCTTGAACTGGATCGGCTGGTTCTGCATGGATCAATGGTACATCTTCGCCATGGCAATCGTCGTTATCATCTCCTCCCAAGTCCAAGTCCCAAAGGACAAGCAGCAATTACGACAAACCATTGTAACCTACGGAGCTGTCGCTGTGATATTCTTCGTAAGCATGCCATTGAAGACCGCGCCTCCCTACATCTGAGATCCACTAACCCCTATCAACAGATCACAGGCTGCACGTTGAAGACTAAGATACTTATCGATAACTACTCCCGCTGGAAAGTGCACCTCTTCACCCAAGTCCAAAGCTTCCTTATGACATCCGCCATCACCTTCGGCGTCGTCGCAGCCGCAGCCACGAATCAGAACTTCATGGATCCTGGGCTCCTTATCGGCATGATCTTCCTGGGCTGCGTGCCGACGACACTATCCTCCAACGTTGTCATGACGGGTCAAGCCCACGGCAATACAGCCCTGACGGTCGTGCAGACCACGGTCGGGAATTTCATCGGTCCATTTCTTTCGCCGCTCCTAATCAAGATGTACACCTCTACTGGCGCATGGTATACCGACTACTTGCAGAAAGCCGAGGCCGCCGGCGGTGGATTTGGCGAAGTCTACCGACGCGTCTTCATGCAGCTCGGCTTTTCTGTGTATCTGCCCATGGTGGTTGGGCAGGTCGTACACAACCTCTTCCCGAACGCCTGTAACAAGATCTTCAACGAGTGGAAAGTCAAGAAGTTCGGCTCAATCTGTCTGCTGATCATCAATTGGCAGACTTTCGATCAGGCGTTCGCTACCGGGGCATTCACATCCGTGAAGGGGTCGAACATCGTTTTCGTGGTATTCATGAACATTGCTTTGTTCCTGGTCTGGTTCGTCATCTCATTCGTGACGTCGGTGCCATGGCTTTCGAGAGCCGATGTGGTCTCGGTGGCCTACTGCATCCCGGCAAAGACTCCTGCTATGGGTGTTCCATTGTCGAATGTCATGTTCACTGGGCTCTCGTTATTGACAGAGAGCAAGATGCAGATTCGTGAGTCATGAAATTCCCCCAGGCTGCCATTTGATGCAGTGCTGACTTGTTACTTTAGCCATGATTCTGTTCCAACAGCTGCAGATCGCGTTTGCCAGCTTGATGACGATCCCGCTCCGGAAGTGGGTCGACCAGGAAGCCGAGGGTGACGCGGCTGAAGAAGGGACCGGCAAAGCTACGAACGATGAAGGCGGGTCGAGTGACAGCGAAGCGGAAAAGAAGACCTTGACAGAGTCGAATGACGACTCAGTCACGGATACAAGCAAAGGTCAAAGTACGAGCGACGCTGAGAAAGGTGGGGATGGGGTAGATACGAACACCAGATGAGTCTGTGCCGCTGATAGCGTAATGAGACAACGCAACGAGAGGAAACATGTTCTAGAGTCCGCATTTCCAGTGGCGGTGTGGGTACAGAGACAAAGGGTGCACCCCGGGCCCAATTAGTACTGACGTCGAGTAACAAACTTTGACGACGTATGGTCACGGTCACCGGTGGCCCAATAATCAGGCAAAAAGTGCCTTGAAAATAATAGACTTTGATTGACGATATCCTGCCCAGTGCTTTTCATCGTGCTTAATCCTCTCCCGAAAGAGGGGTGCCCAGCCGGATCGTACCCTCACCGGGGCTCCTCCCTCGATACATCCAAAACTGCACAAAGATAGCCATGTCCAACAACAGTGTACCTGCACTGCCAATGAACCAGCTGAGGTTGACGACGATCCACCGGTTATACTGCCGATTCCACTCCCCAGCACCGCATTCGACTGCATACCCGACCGGCTCCCCCGTACCCGCATCAATCGACGTATCCCACCTCGCACACGGCGGCTCGTACGCAAAGATACTCAATACATACGTCAGATTGCCCACACACGCAAACAAGAAGAACAGCACGCTGACACCTTCGGTGCTCTTTCGCCTATAATTGAGCAACAGTTGCGGGACGCGCGATCCGAGGTAGAACACGGCGCAGAGGTATCCGAAGAACTGGCCCCAGCCATCGACTTCGAGCTCTGATGTATCGTGGTGCTTGGAATTCTCGTAAGCACCGACGTCGTGTCGATTGTACGGCTTTCGCGCGGCGCGCGTGCTGACCCACCAGCCCAGGGCGCCGGCTAGGCACACAACGGCAAGGGCGACGACGTTGAACAAGACCGACCACAGTGTGCTGAATCTCGATTTCGGGGCCGCGGCAGTCTCGGGCTGGGTCCGACTTTCGTCGTGCAGAGGGACAGCGGGACTGAGGTGCTGGCCTTGGGAGGAGAAGTGCTCGGCGAACGATGCTGCTCCGGAACTTGATCTTCGGCCATTTGCTGCAGAGCCTAGTGATGATGGCGTCGGCTGAATCGGACTGTCTGCGCGGGCCAGCAGCGGTGTCTCCTCATCTTGTTCTTCCTGCTCGGTGCCGTCCAAGACGGCATGTTCCCTTGATCCTTTCAACTCTGGCGGCGCGTCGCTGAGTGTGAAGCCCCGGTAGTAGAACACCTGCGCTAGCAAGACGACGTCGGCTAGGGTATAGTAGATGGCGAGGATGATCATCGTTGGCAGGATGCCTTGCAGGACGCCGCCGAGGATGTTGAACAAGTCGCCGAGGAGCCATACCACGATGAAGACCACCGAGAGGCCTTCTGCGGAATGGCGTCTGAAGTTTTCGATGATTTGAGGGCTGAAAACGCAAACCCAGCAGGCAATTGAGATGGACCTATGGACCGGTCAGTTTTGCGTCAGGTTTGACTTGGTCTAAGTAGACGCACCCAAGAATGCCGCTGAGGGCCTCGACGTCAAAGCCGGGTCGCGACATTATCACTGATCCTTGCTTCGAGTGGGGTGGGCAAGGAACAAGACTTGTAGAATCAGACTTTGGGTGGCATGGTGAGGAGACAACGGCGAAGAAGAATGCTCCAGGATCGCCAAGAGGCGGGTGACGAAAATCTGGGGAAGCTGAAAAGTCAAACCGGCCTCGTTCCGCTGCAAGGCCTTTGGCCGATCTTGAGACATGGTTTCATACAAACGCAACGATTGCACGAAGCAGAACAGGGTGTAACGAAGCAAAGATGGAAACATAAATCTTGCATACTGATCCTGGATGCGGGTATCGTTCTCATCATTTTCGAGTCTCATTTTACCATCAAGTTGCTGGAAAGGCTCCAAGCACAGCCAATGCAACAGAAGCTCTAGTCCACGCGACCGCACCAAGTTTGGACTGAGCCGGTCAGGCTGGTATTAGAAGTGGATTCGATTCTCGGAACATGCCTGTCATATCTTGGGAGCATCTTGCAACAATAGTCAAGCATGATTTGAAGTCATGCCGTCGCCTACGAGACTCGTCAATCGAAAGTTTTTTGAAAGCTCTTCATGCATAAGTCATCAATCATATCTGACCCAAATGTTGTACAAATCATTCCCTCGTGACAGCCAGTTCCTTCCTTACTCTAATTGCTCTCGCCTCTCTCACCTCTTTCAGTTCTTCTGGCCCGTCTTCACCTTTCCGACTTCCCAGTCTTCTGTCTTTGCCAATCAACCTGTTCCCAAGCACCGGCGTACTCAGCTCAACCGTGCCTCTCAGACCACTCATTTGAGTAGTGCTTACGGCTGCAATCTCGGGGTAGCTCGGACGTTTATGAGCCTTGCCTGACCTTTCGGCTGCGCCGTGCACGTCCATGTCGGCAAGACTCCCACTCCGCAGTTCAGAGGTAGCATCTCCATCGCCAGTCGCACCGTTGGTCGTAAGTCCAAGCTCATAATCGTCCTCTCGGGTGACGACTCTGTGCACTGGCTTGCCACCACTTGCCAATCGCATCAAAGAGCCACGATCTGACGGTCGATTCGAGGGGTTGGTTCCGCTCGAGCCGGAAAACGTACTCTTCACGTATGATCGAACCCGACCACCACAGCAGCCGAGACGGAGCAGCTGGCGGAATGTCATCATGCAGCAAACGAGAAAATAGCTGGCGGGCTCGAGCGTCGTAAAGATCCCTGTGTATGCTGCCGACCATACAACGTCGTCATTGTTGAACACTGTGAAAAAGGCTTCCAGCCTTGCGATCGAGAACGCCAGGCCCACAAATCCCAGACAAAATGTGGCGAGGAGACCAAGCTTGTCAGAGGTCGACTTCTTGACGGTCCACACGACAGGGATGGGCAGGATGATGATTGCGACATCGGTGACAACGTTGGGGTAGGAGCCGGCCTTGTAGAGACTAGTTAGGTCAATACATTTGTCGCCAGGACCGAGTGTGCCTGGCAGTTTCCAGTTGGCATCGAAGGGTATGCAGGCGCTGAGGATCGATGCAAGCCCGGCAAGCAGAAAGAGTATGAGTACGGCTTGGACGACCCAGCAGGCAATACGAAAGGGCCTTTGTATAAAGATTCGAAGAAATAGACAGATTATGGCGATCTTGGGAAATACGGCGGCGCAAAGGTAGGTGACGGCTAATGGAATTTGAAGTTTGAGGAAAAGCACGACCTTGTCAGGGTCAGCGGCGACAACATCTTGGGTGTGCTGGCCAAGTCCTGTATGCCTCGCTATCGCTGGGAGCTTGTCAGGAGAATGGCACGACATCAGCGCAAGAAAAACGCACCCATGCCAACGCCGTTCAGGGCCATGCAAGATATGTAGCCGAGGACAGCTATATAGTCATCTGCACCCCACTTGACTTTCGCTATCCTTCGACAGTGAATTCGAAGTGCGAAGAATATTATCTCGACAACCGTCATGACGATGGCGACGATCAGCCAGCCATTCTCGCGGTGATTTTCTATGAGTACATCCTCAGAT
>UYJD01000003.1:2185661-2255802 GCA_900618795.1 Cyanodermella asteris | reverse complement strand
CCTACACAGTCAACCAACCCGTGCCCGCGTTACACGGTAGTCCCTAGATTCCAACGGCTAGTGTACGTAATATCCCACTACCTAAAGAACAGCCTCTTCTGTTTCATCCTCCTCCCATCCGGCTCGTCCTCGGACTTCCGCTTTGGCGCCTCGGTGTGACGCTCATGCGACCCGCGCACTGACTCTCTGATCGTCCGCTTGGAAAGACACTCATCGACATGCCGATTGAACGACACATCCTCAGCAGCCTGTGCTTGCTGACACACCGGGCAGTCCCATCGCTCGTCCACCTCCTGGCTCAGCTTCGCCATTTCCTCCATCTCGGCCTCCTTTTCCTCCTCAGCAGCGCGCTCAAACTCCTCTTCCGGCCAGACCTCCCACCCATCAGCATCCAGCTTCCGTCGAGGTGCCTGCTTGCCAAAGAACTCCCGCCCCGCCTTCTTCGTACTGACCAAGCCCGTGCATCGCAGTCCCATCAGTCGGAGTGTCATCCCCGGAATCTCCTTCTCCAGCTTCGCAAGCATGGGCTCAGAATATTTGTACAAGTCAGCCGCGGTCGCAACAGCATGGGGTGGCGCAATCTGCCTTGTGAGCACCTCGTACGTATGCAGCTTGACCTTCAAAACCAATGTGCGACCCTTGAACTCTGTCCGCTGCAAGTCCTTCTCCAGCTCTTCCGCCGTATGTCTCAGCTTCGCCCGCAATTCATCCCTCCCTTTCATGTCGGCAAAAGTGCTCTCAGTCCCAACGCTCTTCCTTTCGTGCTCCTCTGACGGCTGCACATTGGTCCGCCCCAGCCCAAGGTACGTCTGTATCAGAAACTGAAAGGCTTTGTCACCAAACAGCCGAGCCAGAATGCCCCTATGTTCGTAGATATCACCACATGTCTTGACACCGATCGCATAGAGCTCCCGTTCAAACACACGCCCGACGCCGTTCACCTTCCGCGTCGGGAGATCCCGCATGAATGCCATGATGGCGTTGCGGTCGCTGGCGAGGAAGAATTGCCCATTCGGTTTGTTCTTATTGGAAGAAATTTTTGCAAGCCTTGCGTTCGCCGCGATTCCAGCAGAAACCGTAATCTTGCACTCCTCTTCGACTTTTGCACGTAGTTGACGAACCGCTTCCTGTGGGTCCATCTCGTGATCCGTGCAGTACTGCGTAATGTTCAAATACGCTTCGTCGAGGCTTGCGCTCTCAAACCGAGGGTCGTACTCGGCCAAAATGCGGCGGACCTCATTCGCTTTCACAATATACTTGTCAAAGTTCAGCGGTATGAACACCAGCTGTGGGCAGAGCTTCTTCGCAACAAATCCCGCCATTGCACTCCTGCATCCATATTGCCTCGCGAGATAGTTGCATGTCGTAAGAACACCTTTAGCAACAGCAAAGGGCACGTTCTTCAGCTCCGGCCGGTCAAGCTCCTCGACTGCGGCATAGAAAGCGTCGCAGTCAACATGGATGATGGTCTGTGTCAAGTCTCGAGTGAGTTCGAGCTCTTCAATGTAGCGATCGGCCTTGCGGGCTTCCGAGCTCAAATCCAGGTTCTCCAGCTCCTTCTTCTTCGCAAGAATCCGCTCAATCTTCTCGGTCAAGACCTTGTCCTTCACCTCTTCATTGTTGAAAAATTTCGAACCCTTCGATGCGTTGTAAATGACTTCCGAAACCTTCTTTTGATCGACGCCGTCTTGTCCAGACTTCGTCAAGGAGGGGCCCAGTAGATGGTATTTGAGGCTATGGTGCTGCGACGCGGGAGGTGCGCCATCTTCAGGCGGTTGGCCGTCCATTGTTCGATGAGGATAACCGTCATGATAAGGAGACTTGCAGAGGCTGTAGCGGGTCCAGCTGAACGGTTTTCATCTGCCTCCGGAGTATCTCAGAGCACTGTGAACAGTCGGCTTGTCAGGCCTGGAGCCGCACTCACTGTGATGCGACCGCACAGGTAGATCGAAGAGTATAGCAACTTCTTCACGGTTGCGCAGCACGTCAAATCCAGGTGAAGGTGGGGAGCAGTGTAGTGCGCGTCGATTCATTCCCCTCCACAAGGGCAGCAGCACAGCAGCAGCATCAGTCTCGACAAGGCGATGTCATTCGGCCACACTGACCGAAGCGCAAAAACAGGCCGCACCCATGGACAAGGTCCGTGCAAAAGACGTTCAAGCCCGTGGAAATGAAGTTCAGAATAGTGGGACTAAAGTTCGGAAGACGTGCAGCGACGCGTCGGAAGGCAATGGTATCCCAAAGCGGTTAGACACGCTTCGAGATCGGCCTCGGGTAACAGGTCTGAACCAAAACAAACCGCATCATCCGTCTGCTCGGCCCCTCAGAACCAAAGGGCACCCCGGTGGCAGCCCGGCCGTAACTTCGCCGAAATTTTTGCAATGTGGAGGCTCTGAAGGGATGGTCACTGCAAGGTTATCGCCCGGCGCGACCAACATGAACGGCGACGCAGGCAAGAGGCCGCTCAGGAGACAACAAACCACAACTCCAATCGTTCCTCGAACCTCAGGCCCCTACGTCGCACCAAAGCTCGCGACGAGCGCAAGAGAAGGAAGACAGGAAATCATTTCTCCCCGAATTCAGCGTGAAGAAAATACCATCAGTCCAAATGTCACCCCGCGATCAGCCATCCGGCAAAGCCGTCCAGCAGCATCTACCTATTCCACACCAGATACAACACCACTCACAACACCTGCCTCGTCAAGACCGGCCTCTGTGATATCGCCATCCGTGCACTCACGCAACGTCCGTCCATCCTTGATACGATCACCAACCGAACCGAAAGATGTGACATCCCAGTTCTTTCACGCCAGCGATGGGCCTGCGGCAGCACAAAGAGCAAGGAGTCCGGCAACGTCGTCAAGAACATCATACTTTGTCTATGCGAATGGAGAGGAAGATGCATCGTTGGACACAAGACGGAGGGAAAGCAGACGAACAACTCGAAGCCCAGGTCCACTCCCCTCTGAATCATCACAAAGAAGGAAGACTTCCAGTAGGAGCCCATCAACAACATTCCATCGGCCAAAAACTGCTTCAGCAGTACTCCCATCCAGCCAGGTTCAATCACCGGTTCCCCCCACTCCATTCGTTCCACTGCAGGGCCGGGACCACTCCACCCACACATCGCCCGAAACAACGAGTCCAGGGCTCCGTGCGTCGCCTGACCTTCGAATCCTCTCTCGAACAATCCGTGGTGCAGCTCCAAGGTCAAGATCGCCGCTCAAAAAGTTCGATGTGGGAGCATTGACATCCCCTCCTCAGGCGCGACGAGCATCGACGACCGAAACACCAATCCTCAACCCAATTTTAGAGCAGCACACGAGACAGCAGCGTGCAGACTCGATTGGAATGACCCCCATCGTGGCAACTCCCCTATCACCAGTCTCTCCGACAAGACCTCTAGTTCCGACAAACGCACCCCTCTATTCTGTCCCCGGCTCTCCAACGAAACGCGACTCGCAAGAGCTCTCTACAAATGTCGTCGACGCAAGGCGAGAGCGCAAGATTCTTGACCTCGAAATCAGCAACCATTCGTTGCTCACATTCAATCGATCGCTAGAAAGGGAGATCCGCAAACTCAAAGGAGAAGTGCGACGACACAGGCGCATCACCAGCCAGAGCGCACTTTCTGAGGTATCAACATTCTCCGCGCTATCACACGACCTGCAGGATGACATTCCCGAAGAAGAGGAGCTGTCGGAAAGCGATCAATCAGACACAGCAAGCACACTGTCCGAAGGACACGCAGCGGAACAAAAAGCTAGGGACGAACGACGACTGCAGCGAGATTTTGCTAAGCACAAACAACTCCTGGATGACGGCCGCGAAATGAACTCGAGCATCAAACGGTGTATGGATTCCACGAGCCTGATGATTGTAGAAGCAAAGAAAGCGCTGGCCCAGGAAATCACCTTGGACGACGATCTCGGTGGACGAGTTCTACATCAAGACGACGTGGACGTCGGGTCTGCGAAAGGCCTGCTTGGGCCGATCATTGAGACCGATCTGCTATGAGTCGCCCCAGAAAGCATGATTATATGTCCCTGATGTTTTACGTAAATATTTTTGAAGATACCCCAACTCAAACAATCTGATCTGGTCACAACGGTTCGTATGGTTGACTGTCAATCTTTCCGACGTGCTTGTAGAATGAAACACCCACCGTAAGACGATTGTCTTTTGGCGAGTAGCCATAGTCCGGTATGCACCCGACTTTGGTGTAGCCCAGACGTGGGTAGACGAACTCTGCGTCGCTCCCTTCTTCAGTCTCAAGAAGCTGAAAGCGTTAGCACTACGCATGTAAACCTGAGGAGGCTACATACCAAAAGATTTCGTTTCAGATTTACGGCCTTTGCTTCGAGTGCCGTCATAAGTCTTTTGCCAATGCCTTTCCGACGATGATCCGGTGATACCATGAGCAGCTCAACGCCGGCTCTGAAAGGTCCTGTTTCGGCCCATGGTTTGACGAGAAACACCAATCCCATCAACTCCCGCCGCTCACCCTCGCCATCAACACACATGAACAGATGCTGGGCGCCTGCCTCGATCGCTGCAAGCCGTGTAAGATAGAATTCCTGCATGCGACCCCTCTTCTCCTCTGTGAATGGTGGAAGGAAGCGCGCCAGCATGTGGTCGGTCAACACGCATGCGATGTGCAACTCAACGAGTTGAGGCAACATAACTGCGTCTCGATTGTGCTCGTACTCAATTATGGAACCCATCTTGAAGAAGAAAAGAAGTCACGATAGAGGAAGATCGTCTATCCAGACGTCTGTCGAATACGTACTTATATGTTCTGTCGAAAGCTGATCAATAATGCAAGGCTGCTCATGCCGATGGTTCCAAGTAGGCAACAGCTCCACATTGATGCCACAACGTGCCGTTCCAAACTCGCTGACTTTATCCGAACTTCATTTCAACCGAGGCTTGACATCATGTCAGCTCCGGCGAGTGCAGAGGAAGGAGAACTTCGCGCTCTGTCAATGAGCGAGAGACGCGTGGACGTGTCAACGATTGATAAGTTCTATCGGAATCATTTTCCTTGACCCAAGTCGTCGAGTTTCGTCCGGGTATTGCGCTGATCCGTCACTGTATGACAGAACATTGTCTCGACGAGGTATCTTGCACGTTTACGTGAGTGTCCGGAAAAGCAACAAATGATGAGATTTAGTGGGCTTTCTTTCTATCCAACGTGTCACGTTGACTGTCGCTACAAGTACCCAGACTGGGGCCCAGCCAAGTACCCACCTTGCTACATTCAGCTACAAGGTCAACACCTATTCGACGTCCTTGTCAGTCAGCTACTCTTCTGTGCTTGTACCCACGTGATCCTGACGACACGCGTGGACACCTGCTCAGCCACTTGTCAGTACAAAGTAGGTCGTCATTCATTTCTCGCTTGATTCATTACTGCGGCATCAGCATGCTCCAATCGACATCATAATCTGTCATGATATCTTCCAACTCGTCACTGCCAATATCGGTCGGATCGAGGAACTGAAAGTATGTTGGATCCCACAGTTCCTGTTGCCGTATATCGCCGCCCAGAGCAGAGCTATCATTCGAGACCAACCCATTTGGCTGTAGTCCTTGCGAAACAGTCGATGAACCAGGCGATGCGGATGGAGCCGCCGTCAGGCACATTGCGTTATTGCCGCCGACAGTATTAGTGCTTAAATAAATGGATGGTGGCGTTTCCGTCAAACGTCTCGCAAGGGCGGTCCAATAGAGCGACAGGTTTTCGAGGCGGTCGGTAAAAACTTGCACACGGGTGGAATGAGCATGAGCCGCCGACGAATGCAGCAAATCCAACACCTTGCCACGGTAGAATCCTGTCTTGAATTGGTGTGAACCCAAATGGCGCCCAATGCTGCTTCGTGGGTCCAACGGCGACATTGCCAGCTTTGTCATTATGAAAGCCATGTAGAGAAGCCGCATGATAAGGCCGGTCGAGAGATATGGAACCGAGGATGGGCTCAGGCTTATAAACAGACTGGTAAAAGAACGTGCAGATGAAACAAGTTGGGCCAGACATACTGCACCATTCGCGGACAACTCCTTCCCTCTCGCGGCAGTCAACCCGACTTGTTCGAAACAGAACGGCGCAATAAAGTCGGCAGCTTGGTGCTCAGTATAGAGCACCATCTCATGTAGATATGTCATAATGAAGTGAAACTGCAAGGCTATCCCCTCATTTAATATGTCAAGCGCAGCATTGGCGTGCCAGCTCAAAAGCTTCATTCTGAAATATTGCACCTTTTGGGCAACCACGTCGTCGTCAATATCGACCGCCGAATCCGGCTTGCGCAACGTCTCACTAATCTCTTGCACGATTTGAAAGAGCTCAGCAGTCCGATGAATGAGTGAATCCGTCGGCAACCTGTCATTCGCAGTTTTAAGCTGGCCCAGGCAATGTAACAGCGTCTCCGCGGATCGAATCATGGATGGGCAACGAGTGTGCATTGCCAGGCTTTGTGACAATATGAAGCATCCCACGTACGCCCGCTGACGTTCCAGTAGGTCAGGAATGGACGAGTCCATAACTCCCAGATCGTAAGCCGACGCAAAAGCAAGATGTGTCAATTGGTAGAAGCTGTTCGAACGGAACGTGAAATCGTAGGGCGGAGTGAAGAACGCCACAAGGACCAATATTGCTTCGACAAGGTCAAGGGAAGAAACTTCAGGTGAGGAAACACTACTCGTGAACATGCTCATCATTTGGCTCTGTAGTTTGTGAGCCACAGCCGGTTTCTGGCCCCCTGACACGACTGCAAAAATGGTCTTCGCGAGCAGCGGTCTCCGAGCCGACAGTTGCGCATAGCTTTCCGACTTCGATATTGGCACAATGGGGTACATTGGGGCGTAATTTCGAGCATAGGTTCGCAATACTTCGTCCGCAGCATTGCCAGTCAGAGGCACTTCGACAGGCGCTGTAGAGGTCGACACGGCGGCAAGCTCATCGAGCGGTGGCGAGTCACCGGTATCTCCCAGTGGCGATGGTGTCGATGTTGCATTTGCGTGGGCTATCGACGACCGAAGCTTGTCGATTTCCTTTTCGAGTGTTGCGACTCTGGTATCCGTCCGTATTTTCTGTCTCCGCGGTGTTCGACTGCTGTGTTGACATTGTATCTCAAGGCGTACGCAACGCTGGCAAGCAGAGCCTGGCACGCCAGGGTTCGCGGCCACGCATCGCACCTTGATATTATGGCAGGCATCGCACGCTTTTCGGGGTGGTTTCTGTCGCTGGGACATGCTGAATCATGGATCTAAAGCCGCCCGGAAGGAAGGGCGGTCGGAAGCTAGGATTGGCAAGAAAGTCAAAGCGCAGCCTTTACATCTTAACATTCAAGATTCCCCTCCTTCACTTGCCCAGTCATGTTGGCATGTTCAGAATGAAAGCTGCAGGTGAAGATGAAGATGATCTGCAGGAGTACAAATGTGGAGCTTGGCTGTCGTCGCTGTGGGTCCGGCCCGCTGGCATCCTCATGCCGAGTCTCCCATATACACATTCATTTCCAGCCTCGGGCTAGACAATTGGCGCGGTTCTCGTTCGAGCACTGGATCAACTGCTCTTTCGAGGACTTATGTAGGCAGTCAGCTAGATAACTGGCGGGATACTTGCGCTACTACCTCGTGCAGCGCATGACGGTGTACTTTATTGGTAGCTGGGTCAGCAATTTGGTTCGCTACATTGCCCAATACCGAGCTTGACTTTCAATCGACTTTTGAGTAGGCCGTTGGAGATGTACTCTCGATTGTTCTGGCACAAAGGTTCCGGGCAAGACGCGGACAAAATCGCCTGCCTGCCAAAATGACATGGACAGAAGGAAATTTCATCCCCGCAGAGATCGACCGAGATTGATTGTCGGCAGTAGTTACACCAATGCATCGCATAGAAAGAACGAAACGTTATCATCAATGTCCTGCAAACCAGAGTGTCTGAGGTTTGGAAATGTCTCGGCAATGATCATTGAACAAACATCCCCTGATTAGAGCTCAACCTCAGCTCGCAAGACCACACAAGAGCCTTGGTCGTTCTTCCCAAGCAACAAGTTCGCCAACGTAACTTGATTGCTTTACTTTCATGCCAGATTGAGCCCGACATGACTTGCCGATCTGTTGCGCGATGTGTTCGTTTTCACATACGAAGATTGCTCCCAAACCTCCCGATATGAACCACATTCGAGCAGTGTATAAACGAACTTTTATCCAGTCGGCTATCTCCATCGCAGCTATATTTGTGGCGCGCCCTTATTCTTCTGACCTGTCTCTTGGCAGTAGAAGGCTCAGCGTTGATGAGTCAAAGTCAGACTCACGCTGAACCTTGGATCCCAGTCAGACCACGCTGTTCCTCAGCTTCTTCTCCGCCGGTGAGGCGACTTTGGCATGGTTGCCGATACTGGACGTTTGGCTGTACCGACTTCCAAGCAGATGAAACTGCGATTCGGATCAACAAAGTCGCTCGGTTCCAGTGACCAGCCTGCTGGGCCACGCTAGAAAACTCGAGAACCTCGAAACTCGACACCGTGTCGCAAATTCCGTTCGTGCCATACGGCTGCGGTAGACAAGCTGGGCAGCATGGTTCCACGCCTACATCTTCCCCCTGATGTGGGCATCTGATCCTGCAGATCCACATCGCCGGTGAGCGTAGCCACACCTGTCGAACAGAAGCCTTCCATTGGAAGGCCGGGCATCGCCAGGTTGCCAACAGACGGTGCTTGGCTCTCATCTGCTCAGCAGGCCCGCAGCTGAATGTGAGCCATGGCTTCTTATCCCACGGGCGTCGAAATGCAAGGATGGGCTGGCCGTTACGATCTTGCTGACAGCCAAGACTGGCGGTGGGCGAGAAACACAGAGAATAAGCGCCGCGCTTGACTGCTGTGCCGAACTGATGCAGCCAACCACATCGCAGTTGACGCCCCAGTCTCCATCGCAATCCTTACAAGGCTCACCTAATTGTGGCCGTGTGATGGACGAGCCTGAGCTTGGTGCCGTCAGCTACACGGAGCGCTTCTTCTGATGCCTCCAACTTCCGCTTCGACGCCCCGATCAGCTCACTTTCCTTCGCCTGTTGCGCTCCTTTGCGACCCACGGCCGACCGACTGAAGGATCTAGTATTTAGGATCCAGTACCCGCCGCAGGAACAGACGGCCTGCCAGGCTGTGGGTGTGAGACCATTCATCAGGCTGCCCGCCGTGCGACGCCGCCTGGCCATGCTTCGTCGCCGAGAGCCCGCTTATACAGCCCGCGTCAGCCCAGCGACTGGTCGAGAGCCAACTCGTTCCATGCCAGTGTGCTAAACTGCTCTTCGCGACTTCAGACGGCTTCAATCATGGCGTCCGAAACACCTAGGAGCGCTTCCTCAAATCCCAACCTGGCCGAGTCGCGGAAAGCTAGCCTTCAAGGTATATACCAATTCGACCTCACTCGATCATGTCTGCTGACAGTCCAGGGATCAATGTTCAGGCCGCTGCCTCGAGCAAACACGATTCGCTAATGACACCAACGATTCTGTCCTCCCCAAGAATGGCTACCAAACAGACATCAGTACTGGCTCGGGCAAAGGCCTTCGATGCACGAGCTCAGGCAGGTCGAGGCGCAGGAACTTTTTCGCCAGCAACGAGTCCTCCACCAATTTCGCCTTTTGTCGGCGCTCGCATTGTCATTCCTCAGTCGATGGGCAGAGGGTCAGCACCCAGCGGAGCCTCAGGCGCGCGATCGCCTTCGGGAGCCCAGCAGAACACGCCTTCCGATAACAACAGTTCTCAGGATGCTCCCCAGCAAGAGGACATTGCCGATGGATCGAAAGAGGAGGATGTAGCTGAAGACAGCCCGACTCAAGACATCCCGCCGGGAGCAGTGTCTGCAGAATCGCTTCCACGACCAGCCAGCCGGAAAGCGTCGCTCGTACCCACCGAAGGCGGCTCTTCAGAAGATGACCGGACCCCACGTCAATCTACAACATATACAGCTAGCGCTCCAGCCCCACCACAAGTCTCGAGGATGGACAGCTCACGGCAACCAGCATATAGCCTCAAGGCTCGCACTTACTCACCAGAACTCGACCCGGAGAGAAGGGGATCTGGCGGCCGCGCAGAGCCACCACGATTACCGAAGCTCTACTTTGAAGGCTCGCTTGCAGACGATGGCACACACCCAGCCATGCCATCGGCCAAGTCGACACGTTCGCCGTATTCGTCTCCAAGTACAGAAATTGCGCGAGCAGGCTGGAGCGGTGCCACCAACAACGCCAAATCACATCGGCATGGCGAAAGTTTGACAGTACCTGGCAACGCCCTTCAAGGCCTAAAAGCGGAGTCACCGCCCGCGGACGAAGAGACTTCCTTCTTCTGGGCCTCGCCAAATGACACCGATGAAACCGATACAGATGGTGAGGCTGATTTTGAGGACAATCCGGGTGGTCATCCCTCTATGCCAAGACGCTCAGACACCAGCATGACCAGCGCCAACGTGTTCGGACCTGGTGGTCCTTCCGACTGGGAACATTTCTACGGCGGTGACTACGAAACCGAGATCGTTGACGACACAGACATCTATCTCACTGAGAAAGAGAAAGACCGTCTGAAGAGAGAGGAACAAGAAAGGGTCAAATTGATGGCGGCTGCTCGGCGAAAATCGGAAGACGACGCAGCGACGGCGGCTGAAGTCACGCGCAAATTCGAGGAAATGAGGAAAGAAGAAGAGGCCTCAGCCGCAAGACTCCGCGCGGAGCCATCTTTGCCAACAATCGAGGAGACTGTTCAAGAGGAGCCGGAGGAACCAGAAGATTCAGAGAAGGCGGTTGAGGCGAAAGAGGATAACATTCGCCGGACAGATGTTGACTATGAACGGGATGTTGATGCCCTAGACGGTTTCGCGAGGTCACCTCCTCCTGCCACACCCGCCACGTTGCAGGACAAGTCACGGGAAGCCAAGATCGATGAGCCAATGCCTCCGATCACCGAGAGGACATCCAAGGAATCGGCCAAAACCGTTGAAAGCGCAGACGCTGCGGAACCGGAGGCAGACACTGCGGCAGGAGCTGAAGACGAGCGACAAAGACCAGATAGCGAAGCCGTGCCAGACGCACAACCAGTCACCAATAACAGAACTCCGCCTCCTCCGGAAATCAAGATGCCCGAACCGACGGTCACTTCGCCGGATGATGCCAAAAGTGGGCCGTCTAGCCCTCTCATCGATGATCCCAACGCTGGCCAGATCACGGTATCTATGGTTTTGCCAGCAGATTTCAACCCCATCTCCGCTCAGACTGCTTCCCCTCCTGTTTCTCGACTCGCCAGCCAGCCTGCTCCACCGCGCACATCTCCGCCCTTGACAACGCCTGGCGCCCGGAAAAGCCTTTTTCCCCAAGCTGATGAGCTTCCAAATCCCTACGCCGGGCTTTCACCAATGGCCAAAGCTTCTCTGAACCGATTCGTCCGCATGCTGAGAGAGGAGGAGAAGGCCGAGTCAGATCATGACAAGTTCTTTGTTTTCATCGCTTTCGCTCAACACGAGACGAGGCTTCGAGCGACACTGTACGATATGGACGACGAGGAAATGTCACTCCCAGCCTCGAAACGAGCCTCGATCAGGTCAAGTATCAACAGAAAGCTAGGCAAATCGCAGCCAAGTCTGCGCTCCAAACCATTACCAGCCGCACCCGGCGCGGCGTCCGAATACGATCCGACGCTCGGTCGCAATCAAAGCTTTGGAGTGTCAGCTGCAAATCGCCGGAGTGTAAGCCACTTATCGACTCCGTTGCAATCGCAAACTAGTTCGCCCCCAGGTCGGTCCCCTCCAGCACCTGCTGTAACAGCGCCAGACAAGTCCTCAAAGTCACCTGACGAGTCTTTTGTCATGGTTGACGCAAATGAATCGAAGTCGGGCGCGGTCACCTCACCACCAAGCTCAGAAGTCAGCACAAAGAGCCCATTGGACGGTGCCAAGAAGGCTTCGCTGGAGACTCTCAACAAGAGCATCGATCTTATCGCACCACGCACAAGCATGATCTCTGATCCTTCCATCGCTGCCGAGTCGGCTGCATCATCTGAGCGGACGCATAGCGAAAGACTTTCGGGCTCTCCACTTCCTGCTGCTCAGATCCTAAATCATTCGCTGTCCGTCAAATCGAACGAAAGCAAGCCATACGACGGGGATAAAGCAACAAATCGCCGCAGCATTTATGGACCCTTCTCGGGAGAACTTAGATCATCAAGCATTCATCGGCGTGCATCCACGGAAAGTGTTCGCACCCTGCGTTCTATTGACAAGCACGACCGCACGATTCATACCGAAACTGCCACTAACGGCGAATCGCAAACAGCCAAGCTTGATGCCAGCAAAGACTCGGACGATGGTCAGCCTCCCCGTTCACCAACTTCGAAAGCTCCCATCCTCGAACCCCTGTTCGTCGTTGTCCCGCAAACAAATGTTCTTCGTGAGGAACCACAGCAACTGGTACGATTACGCTTCGACATGGACAACATCGTGGATGACTTTTCCTTCATCCACAAGACAGTCCTCGCCTGGGATGGTGGGGCAAAGATCAAACGGGAGCGATACGAGCATGAGCGCCAGATGCGAATCAGCGAGAACGAGCGCCGTGTTGAAGACCTCTTCGACGATAACGTGATCGGCTATGCAGATATCAGCTCTCTCGAGGACGAATTCAAGCAGAGAGAAAGTGTCAAGAAAGCAGAAGAGGAGCGCGAGGAGGTCGAATCTTTCGTCGCATCCGTGTTTGACGTTGTGTGGGCGCGCATTAACTACGAAATGGATCAGCTGACTCCTCTCTACCAGGAGGCAACCAAGCTTGTTTCCGACGCCAGTGCAGGCAAGCAGATGTTCGAGGATACTGACGAGCGTGTGCCCATCGCACCCATCATGGAAGTTCTGCTGGTCTTGTACCAGAAGCTGATGATCCGACATCAAAAGGCATTCGAAGCAGTTCTCGAGCGCGACCGCAGACTGAAAAAGACGGAGGTTTCGCCGTGGTTTGCAATCGGCCAGATCGACAAGGTCAAGCTCATCGAGAAGCGATTTGAAGACGCAGAAAAGAAGGCGATATTGGAATTCTGCCGTCAGCGTGACGAGCGGGCAAACCTTCTGATGGACGTCTTGGACCAACACACCCTCAGAGGTGTCGGTGCCAATCAAGACTACATGGAAAGCGTCATGCAGGCCGTGCGGAAAATTGCAATCCAACTCGTCAAGTCGGACGCCGTAGGGCTCGACAATGCATCCACTGATGAGGTCGTCAAAGCAAAGTTCATCACAATTGCCTTGTCACGGTCCAGTGAACAGATCGTGCGGACCTTCCATATTGCCGACATGCTGCTCAATGCTGCCGACTATGAAGTGAGCGTGGCGAATGCCAAGCTGAGCAATGCCGATACTGCGGCCTTCCGAAGGCTCAAAGAGGCCAAAGCAAAAGAGGACGCGAAATTGGCAGCGGACCTCGAGCACAGGATTGGGTTGATCAAGGGTGACACGCAGCGAACCCAAGAGGAAGTCGCCAAGCTCATGGCTTTGCTTGGCCACGAAGACGCCGACTTGGACTTTGATATCGGCAGAGAGCGGGACAAGCGACTGGTTGCTGCACTGAATGAAAAGGCTGCGAAACAAAAGCGGACAACATCTGGGGCGCAACACCTACGGCCGCCTGTCGCCTAAGGACCACAGTTTCATGCTGCAACTACACTGGCATCGTTCACATTTCGCTTGTGTATATTTTCTGGATTTTCGGTCCTTTCATTGAGCACTTCAAACTGACGACTTTGCACATTTGGCTATTCATGTATTTCTTGTGCGAGAGATCGCATATACCACATATACCACTGGCGGAGAAACTGCCTTTTTGTTCTTGATTTTGGCATTATAGCGGATGACACGTTCATTGCACAGTTCTGGTCGTTATTCGGCTATACCTCATGAACTCAGTCAGCATCCCTGGAAGGTTGGACATTAGTGGGTAAGAGCAGGTGTCATCTACCGTTGGGCAACCGATGAATATCATTTATTTGACTGAATTCAGGCCTGGTCTGGCTTCACGTAAACTCTTTCGAGAGACTAATTTCTGCCGCATCTGGATTATCATACTGCTTGCTTCCCTCGAACCTTTTCAACGACATTATTGTTGTAGCGTGTTGGGAAATCCCAGACAAACCACACTTGATCAGTGAGTAGAATCCCAGGTGATCGTTTTGTCACCAGAAAATGGGTTAAAGGCTGAAGATATTGCCGTGTCGACAATGCTTCACAAGCTTTGGAGTTCTTTGACGGTCTCAGAGCGACTAGTGAGATTACATCAAAGGCGTATGGCCTCGTTGCATCATGTCCTTCCTGACGACGCCAGAGATTGCTACTTGCAGAAGTAGATGGTTCGGAATTTATGGAGGTGCGGTGTCTCGGGCGCGCGATTGGTGGAGAAACGTCGGCGTTGCTTCCGCGGCTGCAGGGAAGCTCGGGAGCTGTGACGACATCGCTTCCCTGTCCCCTCAACTCCTTTTGAGCTCCATTCACGGTCGTTGTCGCTCCGTCGGTCCACCAATTGGTTATATACCGGTCAAAGCTGAACCCGCTTCTGCCCCTCTACTCGACCCTCCCTGCCAGATTTGATGACGCTTGCTCGAGTCCTCTCTTATCGTCCTCCGGTCTTCGCAAGATGCCTCTGATTTCACAAACCTCCCGCCTGCTGCCACACACCTGCCGTATTTTCGCCCCGAGTTTCACCAAGATAGCTACCAGGATGGCAAGCACACGCGTTCCCCCTCAGCTCAAGGACCCCAGCCTATGGCGTGAACAAAACTACATCAACGGAAAATGGAAAGATGCAAAGTCGGGAAAGACTTTCGAGGTCACGGACCCGGGCACCGGCAAGGTCATCGGAACACAGCCGGAGAGCAGCAAGGAGGACATGCAGGAAGCCATTGACGCCGCAACGGAAGCATTCAAGACGTTCAAGAAGACCACCGGCCGTGAGCGAGCACGAATTCTGAGAAAGTGGTTCGACCTCGTCAACGAAAACGCCGAAGACCTGGCGACGATCATCACACTCGAGAACGGCAAACCGATCGGTGATGCCCGAGGAGAGATCACATACGCAAACGGTTTCCTCGAGTGGTTCTCCGAGGAAGCCCCGAGAATCATTGGCGACACAATCAACCCGGCCATGGCTGCAAATCGCATCATCACGTACAAGGAGCCCGTCGGTGTTGCTGGTGTCATCACGCCCTGGAACTTCCCTGCAGCGATGATCACCCGAAAATACGGCCCGGCCCTTGCGGCAGGTTGCACGGTAGTCGCAAAGTCTCCTGGTGAGACTCCGTTCACGTCGGGCGCTTTGGCCGAGCTGGGTGAGCGCGCCGGTATTCCTCCCGGAGTCATCAACGTTGTGCAGGCTCTTGACAACACAGCCGAGGTTGGCAGCCTCATGTGTGAAAGCCCGGATATCAAGAAAATTTCCTTCACCGGCAGCACACGTGTGGGCAAGCTGCTCATGAACCAGTCATCGGAAACACTGAAGAAGCTCTCCTTTGAGCTTGGTGGCAATGCTCCTCTCATCATCTTCGACGATGCCGATTTGGACGTCGCCGTGAACGGAGCTATTTCTTCAAAATTCCGATCATCTGGCCAGACATGCATTTGCGCGAACCGTATCTACGTGCAGAGCGGCATTGCTGACGAGTTTGCCAAGCGCTTCGCTGAGAAGGTCAAGGGTTTCAAGGTCGGCAACGGTTTCGGCGAAGGCGTCACCCACGGTCCAGTCATCCACGACCGGGCCATCGCCAAGGTTGAGGAGCACGTTCGGGACGCTGAAAGCCAAGGTGGCAAGATCTTGGTCGGTGGTCAAGCCATGAAAGATCTTGGCAGCAATTTCTACCAGCCAACCGTCATCACGAACATGAACGCAAACATGAAATTAGCGCACGAGGAAACATTCGGTCCTGTGGCTGGTATCTTTCCGTTCAAGACCGAGGCGGACGTCATCAAGCTTGCCAATGCATCCAGGGTTGGTCTGGCTGGGTACTTCTTCAGCAGAGACGTACACAGGATTTGGCGTGTTGCCGAGTCGTTAGAAGTCGGTATGGTCGGTGTCAACACTGGCTTGATCAGCGATGTTGCCATGCCATTCGGCGGTGTCAAGGAGAGCGGCTTCGGACGAGAGGGCAGCCACATCGGTATCGACGAGTACCAGGTTGTGAAGGCCATCACCTTCGGCGGCATGAACGACCCTCTGCAAGGTTCGTGATCATGTGGTTTGTCGTTGTTGCTCAGATTCACAAATCGTGTACCACTGGATATCCGAGCGCTGGCGCTTGCTGGCATTTTAGTTGCATCTGTATATAGCGAAATAGCGACTGCAATGTCTTGCTTGGCCACATACACACGCAGAATTGGAGCTATTGCAAAATCATTTCAAGGCTGTTTCCATGCGATGGACCATACCATGCAAAGGAGATACGATGTTTTGCTTATCTTGAATCCGGAGTTTGTTTCCATTGAATCCTGTCACACAGAATTTATCAGGCAGGTCGTGTGAAACCCTGATTTGCGGAACCAATTTCAAGTTGTTCCACTGGTCAATGCCCTTTCTATCTCGATCAGGTCACGCAGAAGGGCATGTTCACCGTGCGAGCGGCCTTCTCGCTTCCCATTAGGATTCTTTCCTTTGTTTCCCAAGGTCTGTAGTAGTTAAACTTTGATTGCGCAGAATTTTAACTGCCACAACAATGGAAACTCACTTGGTCTGGGAATATGATGCGAGCCTTTCCGAGGCACTGCCGTATAGTATCATTCGCAGACAATTGCCGAGCGCAGCAGACCTCCGTGCTTTGGTCACATATGGGACATGCTATCTCCACTTTCATTGTCCTCTGGCACCGTCGTCTTTGTTATCTAGCCTGGAGTTTGATGGCTGCGAGTACCTCCGAGACACTAATCATCACTCCGATCGACCACGCATCTCACAACTCGTGAAGTACTTCGAGTACACAGCCGACTCCGTTCAACGTTGAATGACCAACCAGAGCTTTGACGCAGACGTAAACGGGAAAGAGTAACAACCTTGAGGTTGCCTGTTGATTTCCCTGCGATCTATAAAGGTCGCTTTTGCCACAAATTTAGTAAAGACGGTGTAGTATCTTACAGTCGTACTTGCATCGACGAGAAAACGGCGTCGAACAGATACAAGGTCTTGCGCCGCCGACTCTACCAAGCGATTTCGGTATGCGTTATGCTTACGCACTTTGCTGCCTCGGATTCAACGACGCTGACCTACTCAGTGATAACCTCTCAAAATGACTTGCCCACCACCACCATACGGCCTACCCATCCCATCGACCTGGCCTCCCCTCATCCCTCCCTGCAACGCCACCGTCCCAAGCTATTTCAGTCTCCACGGCTACTCTTTCGACGGCACCCTCGTCAACCAATCCTACTACGTGCCTCACGTACCCTTCAAGAACACCTACTCCTACCTCCGACTCGACGACGACCAATACGGCAGTTACGCCTTCGGGCTCGGACCCCGGGACCACCTCTTTGCCATGAACGACGGGGACATTGGCTTCGTCGACCTCCCCAACTTCAACGAGACGGACGTCCAGCTTGTGGGCTTCGATCTGTGGCAGGCTGCGGATATTGACCCGACGAACCCCAGTTTGCCGACGTGCGCTATTCTGCCGTTGTTTATTTTGTTGCAGTGCACTGTGAATGGCACGCAGCTGGACTTTGGGTATTGTGGTGCTGATGCGACGGGTGGAGGAAATGAGTGGTATCCTGATTCTGTTATTTGGGGGACCACGCTGCCGGGTGAGTGTACAAAGGTTGCGATGCGGGTTGAGCAGGTTGAAAAGGATTATGGGCATTCCATTGCGGCGGCATATTGTAAGGAGCACCCGGATGTTCCGAATTGTCCGACTGCGGCGTTCCCCGCAGGATCGGGCAATTGGGACGAGTCTGGCCAGCATGTAGTACGCACCTAGAAGATAGTTATTGGCAGCAGCAATTTACATCGTATTTTCGAGAACGCAGAGGGCCGTCATAAGATCTTACACCTCTCGCGCGCCTGTTCGAAAGGTTCAGTAAGGTTGAGCTGAAGCAGGTGCAGAAGGCACGTCGGCAACGCGATACGGCCTCGAAAACAACGGCCGGCTAGAGAATCTTCTTCGGGTCCGAGATGTAAGACCGAGTCTTGCTTTTCCGGCAAACGAAGGACAAGGATGTTGCAGAGCCTAGTCGGCGAGACAGCTGTCTTATCCTGTGATTGGCCTGTTGATTGTTTCCGGTGTTGAGTTCGTGCACAAAAACATGAGACTTGTGCAACCGCTCCGTTGCTTCTCCGCGCCTTAACTGCTACCTGAGCGGTCCATAGCCTCGAGATGCTTCAGCCGTTTTCCGATGTAGTACGAAATTCTTTATATGACTGCGTAGCTCCTGTGGTGACAAAAGCTGACTTTTGCACTTCCTCTTTTCCCTTTCCTAGTTTTACGGTCGGACTTTGCGACACCTTGTGCGCGGTGTACCTCTCTCGTTCTACCAATTGACTGTTGGACGCTGCAAGTCTACCTTGATCGTGGCTCCAGGTACTGAGATCTACTGTGTCGCAGGCAAGGCCGAATCGTGAACGTTGGCTCTGTCTAACAGTCTGGCCTTGGCTTGCCCTGATTTCGCATCTTGCAGGCTTTGATTATAGCAGGCTACACATTCACCATGAGCGGAAACGTGCAACAAGGGCTGCCGGAAAGCATGACGCGAGAGCTTGCTGCAGCAGTAGAAGGCGTCGCACCGATCCAGAGTCTCCAAGCAGATGCATCTGCGCGACCTCAAAGCTCGATATCCGGCTCGTCAACGGCAGCCGAGGAGCAAAAACCCGACGCCCTTTACAGAATAGCCTCTGTCCACTCAGACGCAGCAGATAGGCTGGCAGACACAGAAAAGGGTGCAGTCATCGGCGACGTGCAAGATCCGAATATTGTTGACTTCGATGGACCTGATGACCCCGACAATGCGGTTAACTGGACTGCGAAGAAGAAGTGGAGTATGATCGCATGCTTGTCCATCATGACTCTCGTCACTCCACTGGCGTCGAGTATGTTTGCACCAGGCGTTCCGGAAGTTCTCAAGGATTTCGAGTCAACAAATCAGATTCTCGGATCACTCGTGGTATCAGTGTTCGTCTTGGGATACGCGGCAGGCCCTATTGTGATTGCGCCACTCTCCGAGATGTATGGACGATTGTGGGTTTATCATGTAACCAATGTTCTCTTCGTGATCTTCAACGTTGCATGTGCTGTGAGCAGTAATCTGGGCATGCTCATCGGGTTTCGGTTCCTTGCCGGACTTGCTGGCTCGGCGGTGATCACGCTAGGTGGCGGCACTTGCGCAGATCTCTTCAAGCAGGAAGAACGAGGTGGCGCAATGGCGATCTGGAGCATGGGACCTTTACTGGGTCCTGTGGTTGGGCCAATTGCGGGTGGTTTCGTTGCAGAGCGCATTGGCTGGCGCTGGGTCTTCTGGATCATCGTCATTGCCGCTGGGGTGGTTTCAATCTGCTTCTTGATCTTTTCCAGGGAGACATACAGTCCGACCATTCTCCAACGCAAGACCAAGCGACTCATCAAAGAAACTGGCAACACAAATCTTCGACCCAAGGGCTTCGCCGGCGAGACCACTGGACAAGTATTTGCTCGGGCAATCCTGCGACCTTTCAAGCTCCTGTTCCTCTCTCCAATCGTACTGCTGCTTTCGACATATTGCGCGGTCTGCTACGGCTACCTTTATCTCCTCTTCACAACCATCACGTCGGTCTTCATCTATGACTACGGCTTCGGTGCAGGCATTGTTGGCCTCACTTACATCGGCATTGGTGTTGGCATGTTCCTCGGCATGGCCATCGTTGGCGGACTTTCTGATAGGATCCTGAAGAAGAAGGCAGCGGGCGGCGAGATGAAGCCCGAGTATCGACTTCCCTTCATGGTACCTGGAGCCTTTGCAATACCTATCGGTCTCTTCCTCTACGGATGGACGGCGCAATATCGCGTATTCTGGATCGCACCCATCATTGGTACATCATTCGTCGGTTTCGGGCTCATTGGCATCTTCATGGCGGCAAACACGTATCTCGTGGACGCATTCACAATGCACGCAGCGTCAGCAATGGCGGCGAATGCGATCCTGCGAAGCCTCTTAGGCGCCTTGTTACCCTTAGCAGGGCCAGCAATGTATGCGAGACTAGGGCTGGGATGGGGCAACAGTGTTCTGGGTTTCATCTCGGTGGCACTACTATTTATCCCCTTTGCATTCCTGAAGTACGGTGAACATTTGAGGACGAATCCTAAATTTCAGGTCAGACTTTGAGAGATGTTAGCGAGCATATCGGAAAAGTTCCGCAGGATCATCTCGAACGATAAAATCAAAGACTTTTCCTCTGAGATTCCATTGCCACATGAAGAATCACGATCGTCGTGCTCTCTGATTGTCCGCCCATCTGACCGGGATGGTGAAACCGACACACGTTGGTCCGTAATAGCCGTTCTCCTGACGTCGACAGTCATAAATTTCAATCTGGCCAGATGGTCCAGGCCAGACAGATTCCCAAAAGCGAGGACTTAGATTTCGCAGTGGCAGATCTGAAATGCGCCATTTGTCAAACAAAGTCATTTAGCCGATCTCATCGGCAACCTCTGTATAATCTGCCGATGTACTCTGATCCTGCGTAGATGACGGCAGTCTTCCCTGCCAACCCAACGTAAGAAAGTCACAAGTCCCGAGAACATGTCCGGTATCACATATGGGAGCTGAGATGCGACCGGGGGCCATCCTTCAACCACTAGAAACACCCAACGGCGGAAGAAAGCTGATCGGACGTCTACTGCAAATTGCTTGCAGACTAATGACAAAGTTCGAAGCCGGGCAATTGGCTCCCATCATCTCTTCGGCCAGCCATAGATGGAGGAGATAGCAAGTCCGCCCTGGCGACAGTCACTACATTTCCGTGCGTGCTTTGTTGACTGCACGGTTGCGATGCACTCTTCGTAAATCTGGTCTCTGATTTCACTCGGAAGGTCGAATAGGCGAAATGGGGTCTTTTGAGTTTTTTTCAGCGTCAACTTGAGCTTTGTAGACTTGTGGCGAGGCTCGCTGAAATGGGCCTGTTGATCTTCGGCATCGTGTCGTACGCCACCAGCGACAGCCAGAGATACGTGGTCATAGCGGCGATCCTCTCCTGTCAGATCTGCGGAATGCGGTTCTGTTTGTCGACGGTTATGCGGAGCACTTTTTCGGGAACGTGGTCATGTTGCCAACTGTAAGGAACATGCCGTGACATCCTCCACTAAAAGCTACGGTGTGCAAGAGGAAACTGGGCAAAGACTCCGGCATACATACCTCACGCTTCTTGTCCTTGCATGTACGTGGTAGGCCAGTAGGCGAGAGTCGTCATGAATCGTCGTATGCATCCGAAAGCCAAAGCTGGATGATACGAACCCTGGTTACCACCGTCGTGCCCCCGCTCGCTTGTCAGTTTATTTCACATGACAATGGAAGTATCTGATCACGAGCATGTATATTTCAAGCACTCTATACATAGTGGCAGTCGGCCCAAGAAATTGGACTTCAGTTCAACACCAAGCGTAGACAAAAAGGAATCAGACATCTTGCGAGGCATGATCAGAGCCCTCGTGCTCCAGAATTGTGTATGGAGGATGTCATTAGCGAAATTACTTCAGTGAGCCCGAGAAAGCAGTTCAGGACCCGATCGCCTTGGACATCAACGGCGCGGTACTTCAAGGTGCAGTGTATGTAGCGGCTGAGCCGGCGATGAGCTCGTTATGGTGCTTGCCGCGCTACGCGGTTGCCGGCGGACCTCGGCAACAGCACAATTATCCATCGCTCATAAACCAAACATCGAACAGCATCATCCTTGTGTGATGCGCGGCTACAGATAATTCGGCTCGCTCCATTCTCATCGCTGGTACCGGCGACATGGAGTCGAACTCGGAGCCCACGCGTGCGTCTCGATCTGATCGCCAATACCCCTTTGCAGCCGCGCCGGACATCATCAGAAGCAACCAGAAGGACGCATACTTCCAAGGCGTTCTAGTTGAATCCCTTTCCAATGCCCTTCGCAGCGTGTACGGCGCTCGATTCGTACATCGATACTCGTCGGAAACACGCGCTTTCGCCGACTTGCTGTATCTGTCCTGCACGACTCTGATAGGAAACAGAACACTGGGGGAGGAGTATTGCGATATCGTCCAGGTCGAGGGAAGCTCGCTCAGGCTTCCGACTATATTGAGAAGAGGCGGATACATCTTGTCGTCGGTCATTCTGCCATACACGGTCAACAAGACAGCTCCTGGGTTTCGCCGACGACTCGGCGAATGGCTCGAGAAGTCAATACAGAACAGCAAGGAAACAGATGGTGGTGATACTCCTGTTCGTCGATACATCCTACGCAATCTTGCAACGATTACCTCTCCGGCGCCCTTGTATGCTCTTGGGCTATCGGTCTTCTACTTCAGCGGCGCATACTACCATCTCAGCAAACGTGTCTGGGGTCTACGATACATCTTCACGAAGCGCATAGATCCATCAGATCAGAGGGTTGGGTATGAAGTTCTGGGTGTCCTCCTCGTTCTCCAGCTCATTTTGCAAGCGTACCTTCATGTTCACAACACGTTCAATACCGCACCTGGGATCGCCAACATGTCTGCCGTGGATGGAGGCTCCGTCATGCTCACTGGTGGCGTTGAAGTTGGCCTGAGTGTCCCGCAAGCTTCGGACGTTCTGCTCGATGCCCCCGTGATCAGTGCCAATAAGGAATCCATCGAATCGCACACTGCGACGCCAGTCCTAACAGATCCAAGATATCAGCTTGCCGAGAACGTCACCATGCAGTGGATCGAAGGTCGGCAACAACGCAAATGTACGCTCTGCCTGGAAGAGCTCAAGGACCCCAGCGCAACGACCTGCGGCCACGTTTTCTGCTGGACTTGCATAGCGGATTGGATCAAAGAGAAACCAGAATGTCCACTCTGTCGTCAAGGTATAATGGCTCAGCACGTACTACCTTTGAGAGAATGAGGAGAGTGGCGACCTCGATTTCGGTCTTGTACAAATACAAGTCCGGCAAAAACCTGGATATCGTGCAAGACTCACCATCCAGTACACAGGCCACACCTTTCATGGGTCAGCCATGGCTAAGACCCAAGGATTGTGGTCTTTGATCATGGTCTTCGCCAGCCCTCCAACAGCTCGGCCAATATTTGCCGTCTATTCTTCACGGCCATGCTCATGTCCATCTCGTCTTGCACATGCAAGCGTGCTCGGTCACCCAACGGCAGGCCATCTGCTCGCCCTGTATTGCCTGGATCGCAGAATCTGACTTGCTATACCACAGCCGGAACGGCAGATCAGGGTGAATGTCCTCCAGGGTGAAACCATAATCGCCGCACAGCAAAGTGCAATCTTGTATCAGCCCATCGAACCCTCGTGCAAATGCTTGTTCCGAGAATTCCATGAACAGTCTCAGCTCATCAGTCAACATTTCGCTGCCGTTCACAAAGTCAAGCACGGCATCTTTCTCATGTGGTTTCCCCCGCGCTGCGGCACGATAGATGAGCTTCAGCCGGCTTTCTTCGTCCAAGTTGAGCTGGGTCTGAGGTTGGCGTCTGAAAAAGGCACGTGGTAAGCTTGGAGCGTATTGGAATCCGACTCTGAACCCAAATCTGTGCATGAAGTTCATGCCCTTCCTGCTGAGATCGGTGATTCCCAAAGCAACAGCGATGGTGGCACCTTTGAGCTTCTCTGCTGGATTTGTGGCCGCGCATGCAAGCGCGTGCGGACCGCCTCCCGAAAAACCCTGTGGACAGGGCGTCAGCCAAAGGCATTGCACGCATAAGTAACAAGCACAATTCCTACCATTACCAGGAATTTGGACAGCCCGAGGCTGATTGCGAGTTGCTCGATGTCCCGAGCGTGGTCGAGAATTGTCCTATTCGGATGCGGCGAACTGTATCCGATACAAGGTCTGTCAGCTGCAATGAAGGGGCGGTCTATCTCTGCCGCAACTTGGTTCCATGATGTCGTCTCGATCCGCGAATCCATCGTACCGTGCAGATAGAACACTGCGCGGCCTTTAGGCGTTCCGTATTCAGCATGGCCAAGTTTGCGGATGTATCGTTATCAATTCGGTAGCGGCACTCGTGCCTTTCTCGAGCCAACGGCGGCGGCCATGCTCTAGATGAGGCCATGGTCGCTCTTGTTGAGATGAGACAGATATAAAGCGCGACAGGAATCGCCCTCCAGCAAGATCGTCAACAACTCAAAGAACAAGCATTGCAGGGGTGCTTACAAGAATATTGAATCAACAACAATCAGATATATCCTTCTCGCTGCTGGTACGTGATGCAGATCAATCGAACAAGAGTCGAGCTTGCTTGACAGACCAGCAACCCGTCTTATGTATGTTCATGGCCGGTGAACGAATAAGCAGATCGCCTTCGCCTGCTTCGTGCACATTCAAGCATCACGATGGGAGACAAACCAGGAGTCATTGCTCCAGCTTCGCAATCCATAGCTCGTATTTCAGTGTCTCAAAAGTTTCCCGGGGAACAAAGTTGTTGGTCTAGATAGAATATTGGAACAATTACGAGTGCGTCCTCATAGGCTTCGCGGAACGTCTCAGGTCCTTCGCACATCAGCTGCTTCAGACATGGTGATGAGGGTTATCGTGCTACGGCTGAGCGGCTCTGAGACTCAACTTCCTTCTTGCAGCCTCGTTCGATGATTCATCCATCTTCACATATGATTTCTATCGAATCTCCAAGTCCTTGTATGGCAGTGTCATGTCAGGATAGTGAGACAGCACTGCTGATATGACTCTGAACTCGCAGGACGCTTGATAACGTAGATCTAGTCTGTTTCCCAAAATTGGGTTTGAGATGCCCGTTGTGTAGCCACTCTCAAAATTCCGAAATCTAAACATTGGAAGACAACTTTCTCGGTACACATGAAAACAGCCTCATGATACTTAGATAATCGCCAAAATCGGGCCTGCGAAACAATTTACAAGAACTTTTTGCTTCCGTCAATCACCTCCATTCAGCTGGCTGTGGAGGTAAAACAAGCTCACGACTTTGATCCCCACCGAAGCGAGGGCCAACGTAGCGCTGACATCGGCGCCATCTCATTATCCATACACATAATCTACAGTCTCTTGCCACTGCTTTTGTACTTGGAAGACGTTCGTTCGCAACACATCGATCAACATGGACACAAAGCCTACCGCAGGTCCACCTGAAACTGGAAGGGATCCCCACCAAGCAATTGCATCTCCAAGGGAATCATTGTTGCCTTACATCTCCAAGAACGATGCCAGCAAACTTTCATATCCGCCAAATGTCATGCCCGGCCAGCGAGACGTCTCAACGCCCTACGGAACAATACGCGTGAATGAGTGGGGGCCCAAAGACGGGCGGAAGGTGCTGTTTCTTCATGGAGACTCGACGCCTTCGCCGATTTGGTCGAAAGTGGCTCATGGGCTTACGAAAAGGGGCTGTCGGGTCATGACACTTGGTAAACGACGAACCATGTTTGCATGCAATATTTGCTGATTGATCCAGATCTGTGGGGTCGGGGCTACTCGGATTCGCCGCTAAACGTTGTCTACGATGTCAGACTGTATACTTCGGAAGTTCTATGCGCTGTGGCTTCGTCTTCTTTACCTTGGACAACAGGAGACGGCTTCGCGATTGTCGGCTTCTCCCTGGGAGGAGGGATTGCAGTGGACTTTGCAGCCACATTTCCCCAATATCTCAATTCTGTGGTCTTGCTTGCACCCGCCGGGCTTCTCAGACAGATGCCCGGAGAGTACGCTGACCACTACCTGCAGCATCCCGAAGAGGCGCCAAACTCAGAGTACATGCGTGCGCTGACCGGACGGCTGTGGGAAGTAGAGCTGGACAACCCCAATGCTCTCAAATACACCACTAGCACGCCGTTCTCCGACTCTTCCAAACCAGAGCCAGCGATACCTGGAAATGACTGGGAGCCTGCTGAGCTGTCAATGGCTGGACTGGTGCAGTGGCAGTGGGACTACCATAAAGGAGCGCTCCATGCGTTCATGAACACCGTAAAGCATGGGGCTATACGGTTTCACTACCCGATGTGGGAGCGGCTGGGCAAGATCTTGTCGGACAAGAATAACGCCAATGGCCACCTGTTCGGATCTCGCATTCTGTGCTTATTCGGGCGTGATGACAATGTTGTCATACCAGAGGAGACAAGAGAGGACATTTTGCGATTTGTACCCCCAGAGCACCTGGAGTTCACCTTTATAGATGGAGGTCATGGGTTCCTGTACCCGGAGAGTGAGAAGATTGTCGAGATCTTGAGCGACTTCTGGAAGCTGCGCTGATAGAGCAATATAGAGCTAGATTGGAAAGACGTACAGGGCAGTTGTAGTAAACGGAGACTAGAAATACAAACTATATCAGGATCAAGCAACTTGTTCCTTCCAAGTCATGGACAGGGCCTTGCTCGACCAGGACGTGCTGGCGAAGTCTGCTCAAAGCGCTCGGTCATATACAGAAAAGATTCAACGACTCAAATTGCCGACACGTCGGCAGAGCCTGATGGAAGAGCGTGCGTCAGCTGAAGTGGGTAAATGATTTGTGAAGATGCGCGTGCATTGGTGCTCAGGTCGCGTCAGCGATGCTTTGATCTGCCGCTGTTCGTCATCGTCAATTTCGGTCAAGCGTCCGCCGAACAACTTGTTACGCACCTTTGACCAACCCAACTTCCAATCCACCGGCCCATTCGCTCCCTGGCATCCTACGGCTCCCTTGCTCCGCGACGGCACTTCGTATTGCTTGCATCTTTACTGCTCGTCTTCCACCATACACTGCGATACCCTCCCATCGACATCCTGTCACCGCGCCGACGCCCGTAACCTAGCTCGACCCCGTCTCGGCATCGGGCACCATGCGATTTTGATCACAGGCTGTATTCCTTGACGATTCGGCTTGATCACCCGACGTATGCGACCGCGCCTCTCATAATATCGTGCACATCACATCGACTCCTCGACGGCGCTTGCGAAGATGCCCGAGTCATTTGAGAAATCGGTAAAGGGAGGGACCAAAATCAAGCTTGCACCGCCCAAGTCGAAATATGTCGAGCACATCCTACAAGCGACGTACGCGGGGGATGCGGGCGTCGCAGAGATCTTCCGCACCATGACCAATCGACTGCGCGATTCAACGTGGACAATTGTCTTCAAAGGTCTGATCATTGTCCATCTGATGATACGAGAAGGAGAGCCCAATGTCACGCTAAGATATATTGCCGACCACCCGACGAAATTAGCTATCAGCAACTTCAACGATGCGCAGGATCAGGGGAGGAACATTCGGCATTATTACGGGTATATCATCCAGCGGGCAAAGGCGTATCGGGACACAAAGGTCGATTGGGTAAGAGAGGGGCAGGGGCGGCTGAAGAGGCTGACAGTGGACAAGGGACTTTTGAGAGAGACAGAATATGTGCAACGGCAGATGAAGGAGCTCCTACGGTGTGATTTGCTGAGCGATCCTGAAAATGAGATCACCTTGACGGCTTTTCGGTTGCTGACGATGGACTTGTTGAAGCTGTATGCCGTCATGAACGAGGGTACCATCAACGTACTGGAGCATTATTTTGAGATGTCCAAGGTCGATGCGGAGAAGGCACTGGAGATCTACAAGACGTTCGCCAAGCAGACGAACGACGTTGTCGAATATCTGCAGACCGCCAGGATGTACGAGGGAGCGACGAGGCTGGAGATCCCCAAATTGAAACATGCCCCGACAGGCTTGACCCAAAGTCTGGCGGATTATCTCAACGACCCGGATTTCGAGATCAACCGCAGGCAATATCTGGCACAGCAAGAAGCCAAACGAACAGGCAAGCCGGTGGAGCAGATCGACAGGAGTTCGAACGCGAACGGTGGAAAGAGCACGTCAGCAGCTCAGACACAACATCAACAGCCAAAGGGCCCTGCACCTGACCTCATCGACTTCTTTGGCTCATTAGAGTCGAATCAGCATTCCATGGCCTCTCCGCAGGGCCAGATGTTCGCGCCTCAGCAACAACCGTTCCAAACAGGGTTTGCACAGCAAGCGCAAGGTTCCAACACAAATCCATTCGCAGCAATGGTACAACAGCAGAACCCACAAGCAAGCACGGGCAATGACTTCAACCCGTTTGCTCCGCAAGGTCAGCCGCAGGGCCAGCCCCAGCAAAACTTCGGCATGGGACAGCAACAGTTTCAACCGAACCAGCAACAGCAAGCACAGCTACAGCAACAGCAACAATTAGGGCCCGGACGAGATATCTTCGGACAGCCCTCAAATCAATTACAATCCATGCAGACAGGCAATCCGGGCTTTGGGAACAGCTTCCCACAGCAGCAGCAGCAGCAGCAGCAGCAGGCGTTCCCCAGCGCACAAAGCCCACAGCAGACTGGTCAAGCATTTTTCGGACAGGCACAAGTCCCCCAGCAGCAAGGCTCGCCATTTGGTCAAAACCAACAAATATCCACAAACGGGCTGCAACCACTGCAGCCGCAGCAGACTTCGACAAACCCGTTTCGTCAATCAATGCTTCCTCCAGCCAACGGAGCTTCCCCATTCGCCCCACAAAACACATCCGGTCCCTCGAACCCCTTTGCCCGCAATCTCAATCAAGGTTTGCCTGCGATCCAGGAATCGTCGTCGCCCTTCGGCCAGCCTCAACAGCAGCAGCAGCAGACTAGCTTCTTCGCGAACCAGCAACAGTCCGGCTCGCCGTTCCAATCACAACCATCTGCACAGCCGTTGCAGCCTGCAAAAACTGGCACAAACCCGTTTGCAAGAACGGCTTCACCTGGGCAGAGCTTGTCGCCACTCACAGCACAGCCGACGGGCAGCACAAATCCGTTCCGACAAAGTCAATTCATCAATCAGCAGACTGGGCAAGCGTGGCAGAACACGAATCAGGGGACGATAGGAGGGATGGATGTCAATGCATTCCAAAGCATGCCTATATTTCCAAGACCGCCCGGGCAATAATTGTGCTCGGACGGCAGTCTTCTCATCTGAACGTTCAGCGCGGCGCGAAGGGGCGTGATACTCTGGCAGAGCCATAGCCAGCCGATTCGACGTCTGGGGCATAATATGTAATTGGTAAAGAATACAGGTCTTGGTCATGGCGAATCAATTCCGCCAGCGGACGATGTGATGTACAGTGCCCTATCGTACAGCTGCTTTTCGTGAAACGGAGAGATGAACAATGGCCACCCAGACGACAATTTTGCGTCCTGCTCCTTTTATCGTACAATGTCTATCGCCCAAACAATCCTGCGAACCTGTCTCCCAGAGTCGCCGTGCCAGCATCTCGTCTCTCTTGTCGCTCCCGCGTAGTCTTCGCGCTCAAGTAATCGTAGGTCTGCGCCGTAGTTGTTGCGCGTTGAATGTCGTTTGCAATAGCCGCCCGCTCCATCGCCCTCTCCATCGGAGTCAGCGGCCTCAACTTGTCCTTGATATCTTTAATCACCCGCGGCTGTAGACCTTCCGCCTCCGCCGGCACCGCCGGATCATCCGGCGAGTCCGGCGCATCCCTAGGGAAGAACACCTGCCCAGGCAAAGGCTGTTTCCTCCCGCCCGCGCCCCTCGCCACCGCCTCCTGAACCAAACTCGGAAAACTAGGCTCCGGCCTTCCTTCCCTCCTCGCTTCCTCCTGCTCCGTCTCCTGCGTCCTCATCCGCCTGTAGAGATCATCCGCATGAAGCTGAATATCCTCCTCAATCTCCGGCGGCCGTCCCGGCTCACTCAGATATCCCAAGGCCCTCAAAAACCGGCCCTGCATGGTCAGACACCGACCGATCTGCCGCCCCTCTTCCCGGCACATGGTCGCTTTGCGCGCCCAGCTGCCTCCGTTTGTGCAGTCCCATTGCGCGAGGAGCTCGGAGGAGCAGTTTTCGAGGGCAGCGGCCTTGATGCTCGCGTCGCGGGACTTGTAGGTGTCAATTAGGTCTGAAGCCTTTTCGGCGTCGGTTTTGTTCGTGGCTTCGATTTCTTCGCGGGAGCGGTAGGTTTTCCAGAGGTGGTCGTAGCGGCCGTCGGTGTAGGCGGATCTGCGGGCGTAAACGGGTCGGCCGGAGGAGTCAAGGTCGGTGTTGGATGGGGTACTTGAAGATGCTGTTGATGGAGGCTGAGATTGAGGAGGGGAGGGAGAGGCGGTCTTGTAGGGTGCGGGATTCTGATGTTTGAGGAATTCTTGGAGCTGGGGATCTAGCTGCTGCGGTGAAGTGGACTTGTCGGCGCCATCTTGGCCGGAGGACCAGAAAGGCCAGACCATCTGCTCTGGGCTGTGTCAGGCTTGTAGGTACTGCAACACAATATGATCAAGGAGCCAAGCAAGCGCGAAGCTAGGTGTAGAGGAGCTCGGGGAGCTTGAGAGTTTTGAAGCTTGGGTCGATGCTGGAGCGGCAAAACCTTGCGCCGGGCCATTTCAGAGTTCCGAATCACAGCACAGTCAAGCTTAATACTCTTACTCTGTTCACGTCAGATGAGGGACCTTGATTACAGTTTGATTGGATGAAGAAGTGCGCAGTGCCCTCATCGAAATTGTCCGTTCATGAAATGGCCATCAGCAAGCATCTCGAACCAAGGACCCTTTTGCTTCGAGTATTTTCTGGATTGGAAAATCAAAACTTATTTTTCCATCGTCTAATTATACAGCAACCCATCATGTCTCCTCCCACCACCCACTTTGGCCACATCATCGTATGATTGTCCCATCTGCTCAATACTGATATGCCGGCAAAGCATGCTCTTCCCATTGCTTCGGCGCGACGTTGTCGCAGCACCTCAACGAGCAATCTCCTTGGCAGCCCGGCTGATGAACATAGCCGTAGTGAGAGGGCGATCGCGTCACTCGAGCTACACGCTGCTGTTGAGGGTGCTCGTCTTGCTGTTGATAGCTGCGGGAACGGCATCGGTCGCCGCACGTGCCGTTGCACCATGATTCATGTGTATAATTGCTCTGCATTGGGCCGGACGAGTATTGGCCATTGGGAGTGTTGGCTTGGCTGTGCGTGGAGATGCCGTCTGAGACAAGCTTGGCGGCGCCGTACTTGATGCCGGTCTTGAGAAGGCTGGGCATGTTGTCGATGCTTTGAAGATGTGCTGCAATGAGAAGATGTAGGACTTGGAGGAGGGTCTGGTTGAACGCCAAAGAACTTGATGAGATATTGTGCGAGATGTCGATACAAGCAATGGCATAGAGCCAGTGAAGCCCGGTTTATATATTCCAAGATATCCTCTCCAGTGTCGAGTCATTGTTACACCAAACTTCACCTTTTGTAGCTGCCTGCGGTTTAAAAGTCCTTGGCCGACCGCTCATCGTTCATGGTGCTGACCGATTCGTTCATCGCTTGGAGCAAGTGTCTCACGTGCAGCGAGGCTGTCGAGTGGCTGTGTCGAACGTCGCGAAGCATTCCCGTTTCGGAAATCAATCTGCATTTTCTCGTCCGAACTCATACATCTCTTCGACATTTCCATGTTCATGATCAATGAGCTATGACTCTTCCAGGGCTTTACGCTTCCGTAAGCCCACCGTCACATCATTTGGACAGACGGAAATGATCCAACGTTGCTTCTGTCGTCAACGATTGAGACGTACGCCGCAATAGAGGCATTTTCTGGAGCTGTACGTTCTGCAAAGCTTGCTCGCGTGCCTACCACATATTTTTCATTCGGTATATCGAGAACATGATCAAATAATGATAGACTCCCTCCATTTGAGGAGAGCCTTGCGAGGCTGGATAGGCTCTGAGGATTCAACCTGATTCCGCGCACACAAATCGCGTGGACCTTTGACTCGCCTTAATGCGAGCCTGAAGAAGCTACCACGAACGAAAACATTTCCTGCATCCAATCACGCGTGTTTGTTTCGACTCAACCGATTCAGCCGTGTGCATAATCGCATTCCACGACGGATTCATGACCGGGCTTGGGGTTAGTGAAGCCACTACAAGAAGTGCGCGGCTAAATATCCCTGACGCATCGCGCGAGTGACCCATATGTCGAAGCCTTCACCGTTCGAGGCAATTCAGGATCCGAAATACCGGTTGCGATGTCTCAGGATGTGGTCGCGGGTAGCTGACAACGGCGCTACGATGAGTTGCCAAATTCCTACCCTGAGATCGACGTACTGTTAGCCATCGCACAAGGAAAAGACGAAACAAGATATGCCGTTAGCATCTTCTTGGCTACCAAGCCTTCCACAAGAACAAGACCTTTGCTTGATTGCCTAGATTTTCCATCGGCATATGGCGGGGCACAGTAGAGCGTGTTGCTCGTGGCCTGGAGAGATGACCGCTGAAACCCCTGAGATGCGATCAACTATACGACTTTGACACCATTGCACATCGCTCAACGAATGTGGACGTCAGCGCTCCGAACGATACGTCATTTGACCAAGGGTGAAGGCCAGCCGCGTGTCAGCAAAATCGCTCGTCATGTTGTTCCTGCTTGCATAGTAAGTTCAAAGATCTTTCAGCCTTTCCACGATCCAACGCCTCCCACGCATCAGTACGGAGTCATCTTGGGGACATGCAACAAGGTGTGGAGAGCACTTAAGACTGGGGACGTCCACCTGCATGTGAGACTCAATAATGCAGTCTGCGATCTGAAGGCATAACACAAACACCACTTTGACCCGCTATCGCTCAACTGGCGACCTGCGCGTTTGAAGATGAGCTGATTTGTAGAGACAGTTTCCAGGCCCTCGATCCAGCCGACATTCTGGAGGGAAAACGACACGTCTCCGCGGGTTGCTTCAAGACTTCTTATCAGGACGATCATTCACCAGATACAGCGGACTTTTGACGCAATGCTTCCCCAATTTCTGTACACAATAATCATGGATGTCTGTTTCGTGTGCTTGCGGCTCGGGTTGCCCGGCCTTGCCTCATCGGCCATATGGTCTAACGGCCGGAACCGAACACTGAATTGCGGCCACACCAGCGCGGCCTGAAACAGGGCCTCCCAGATCCTGATGCAGCGATCATGTTACAAGCCAGTCATTTTTGACACGATTCAGATACTCTCAAAAAGTGCTCCTACTCAATCTGCTTCGAATTTTTGATGTGACATCGCGGCATTATGGAAACCTTCACGATACTGAGACTTCATGTGTATCAGAAATCAAAACAGGTCGTTTTAAGCAGTCCGAGAATGACCTTTGCACTGTTATCAGCGGAATATGCGCTGGTGACAAGTGGCCTCGTCCATTGTGGCAGCGCCTGAATGTGTACTTAAGGCGCGTTTGTCTTCGCCTTCCCGTTCCATCAAAGCAGAACAGTCGGAAAGGATCTCTGAAAGATCCGAAAATCACACAAATCATCAAGTCTACTTTCCACAGAGGTCCCAGCAGGTCTGAGACCACCGTCAATCTCAAACAATCTCTATCACTCTCAATTTCGTCCCATCCAGCAAACCACCTGCCCTTCGAGATGCGATCCGAAAACATGTCTCTCGCTCATGTTCTGCCACTGCTTTTGGCCGTGCCCCTGGCGTCTGCAGCACCCGGAACGGACGATAAACTTCTTACTCGTGGTAAAAGCGGCCCTGCCATTGCTGCGCGAGCCATTTGGCCCAGACAAAATAGTAGCGTCAACACCTCGGCTTCGAGCCCTTCTACCGCGACTACTGGTCCTACCACGATCTCGAGCGCCGCTGCAAGCGCGCCGCAAACATTTCAAACTGATGCGTCTGTCCCGGCGGACGTTGTGAGCTCAGCTTCGATGTCAAGCCCGAGCTCAGTGCTAGCTTCATCGGTTCCAGCAGCTTCAGGGGCTTCAGCTGTGTCGGACGAGAACTCTGCATCAGCTTCGTCGAGCCTGTTAATGTCAGCGACTACAACTATCCCGCTGAACTCGGCTGCATCTGGTACGTCCGCAGCCAACCCGACCACTAGCAACTCAGACTCGGACGCATCGAAGCACATGTCTACCCTCGTGTGGTGCAATGGAGATAGCCAGCCAATGCCGACGGCAACCATTGCTCCAGGCCAACGAGCAGCACTTGATCCGGTAGGCTATTATGGTGATCCGGTAGATGCCGTCAATCTCGGCTCGGGCAATGCGCGTTCATGGCAGAGCTTCCTCTTAAAGGAAGATGGCACGACAGGCATCATCTGGGTAGGGCTTCACGATGCTAAGGCGCAGAATGGCACGGTCATCCCAGTCAACCCGAACATCAGTTACAGTATTCCGAGGACTTTGATTACAGCTTTTATCGAAATTGGCAGATCATGCCCAGCTGGGACCGAAGGAAATCAGCAGGCCCGGTACTCGATCCCATTGGAGGCGCCAACGACTTCGGACTATCGACAGATCCTTTTTGTCTACGATGCGAGCTCCACAAGCTCCACAACTTTGAATACTACGGGTCTGGTGATTGAAGGTTAAGAACAGGTCGAGGAAGGCTTGTCTCTTTACTGGCGTGCACCAGTTCTCGCAGGGTTAGGGCTAATGGTGATCGGTCTATATGTACTTACTGTCATCGGTACAATACGAACCAGGGCTTGTTGTGCTCGGGCTTTGATGTCTTCCCCGCTTCAGTGCATTGAACCCAACAACGTATGCCAAATTGGTCTCAGATAAAGTTGAATTCAGCAAAAAGGCGAATTGCGATTTGAACGAAGATTCTGGGGAAATCCATAGCCTGCAGAAAGCCACTGATGTCTTTCCTTGACCACATCAGATGATAAATTTGGATTTTGCGAGGGCATGACCGGAAATGGAACTCTACTGCGTCTTGACAAATGTTGCTGCCGATGTTCTTTGCTCCATCCTAGCAACTTTATCGTTCCAATCATTTCATTAATGTCAGCATCTCGCACGTGGCGCAGCTTGCAGGTACGCCTTATCTCGTTCTCACTCAATACCAGCTGACGGCATGCATGACGGACATTCTTCCTGGAAGACATAAGCAATGGCACAACAAATAACTATCTGGAGCCAATAGGATGGTCCCGCCCAGGTCCGTGTCAAGGTTGGGATAGTGTCTGATCTCGGTCTTGAGCGGTCCCATAAAACAGGCCACCGAGTGGCCGCTCCACTTTGCTTCGCGCGCTGGCCGCTGTTGAGGCCGCATCAGGGAATTCACACACTTCCAGCTCACGGCGTCAAGACTGTACGGCGACCGACGCACTTTTCCTGCAAACATGGCTATGCAGGCCTCATTTGGTGCATGCCATGTCTCACACGTGAACCGCGGGAGTGCCTGTCGAGGCTTCCACCCCTTCTCCGTCGATGGACGGGTCGAATCGCGACGGCTTTCTGTCTGCTACAAAACAAAGAGTCCAGCGACCTCTTTTTTTGGTTGGAATGTAGGTTCGTCATTTAGAACTGCACCGAGAAGCAGGTACTTCTCTCCTTGCACTTCCACTCTTCCTGCCATCAATTTGACGCTATTTCGCAGCATTAGGATCTGGCAGTATCGTAGCTTCATATTCTCCTTTCAATAAAACAAACCTGACTTCCATTCGAACGCACTTGCAGTTGTTATCCCTCACTTGCTCCCCAAGTGTCGAAAAGCGCTCGCTTTGTCTATTCAAGTCAAATAGAGGGAAGGTTCTGCTTCCTCTACCTCTTGCTTTTGACTCGGATCGTGATCTCGGCTCCGACCATAGAGCATGGTAGTCTACTCCACGACATGTTTTCGAGCCAGACCGTGGCTCGCAGAGCACCTGCACAGACGTCATCAACCTCATTGCACGTTATGTATCTCTCCGCTCGTACCGTCGGTTCATTCGTGGAACATTTGATGTCGACAGCACTACTTCCTTGCCCAAGCACACGGGCACTCAGACGGACCCCGGGGGAGACGGCTACTTTGAGGTCGCCCTATCGAAGCATGTTACTGAGCTGACGGTCTACGCTACTATGACACAGCAGTCCACTGGGTCGGCGGTAACAACGGCATAAGCAAGCAAAATTGGGAGGGAAAGGTGTTTTGCAGAGCTGGTCTCTTGAGCAAAAAAGGGACGATGAGGTCTGGCATGGATAAAACGATACAAGATGGAAAGCACTTCTCGCAAGAGGAGAGCAAAAGGTGGCTCGAAACATTAGCGGCCCGTTGGCAATAGTCAGGTACAGAACTAATAATACAGACCTTCACCGTCAGACCGTGGCTCAAAGGCCTTGACTTCAAGTCAATCAAAGGATGATCGCTTGCCACACGCGATCTTCGAGTTTCTGGCATTGGATGTAAAAGGAAAGTGCAGTCGCGCGCCTGCCATTGCTGTACCTACTCAGGGTCGCACCTTCCGCGTCATATTTACGTTGCCACCAATACCTGTTCACCCTCCGACTCACAGGAACATCGCCTCAACTTCATATAACTCATCCGGTATTATATCCCACCATGGAGAAAGACCAAAGGGGCACGTCGCCCATGGAGCTGGATGCCTCACCTCCAGTTCCAGAACCAGATCTGGTGTCGAGAACGAACTCCAGCGTCAGCTCCAACATTCCCTCCTCACCACTTCTACGTTGTCCAAATCCAAGCCCAGAACCGCCGCCTACAGGGGCGCCGAGAATCGCCATCCAGAGTCCGACGCCTTCAGTCGCAGTCTCCGCTGACACGCCAGCGCCCGATGCGCCCGTCGGACTCTGCCCAATTTGCAACTCGGAAGCGAACCTCACCTGTGGAACCTGCAAGGAAGTCAAATATTGCAGCCAGAGTTGCCAGGACCTCGACGCAACCGTTCACAGCGTATTTTGCACCTACACCTTTCCGAACCGTCTGTTGAAGCCCTCCGACACGCCCTCATCAACGCAGACCTCATCTTACTCACGAGCTTCCTCCAAGCGCAAATTTCTCACTTTCAATTTCCCGCCAGATAAAGCCGCTGTCCAGCTTGTCTGGCTCGACACGTTGCTGGACGACGAGGACAGCGATGACGTGTGTAAGAAAAGCCTCAGCGCGATCTGGAACATGCCTAAGAAGGCGCTTCAGAATGAAAATCTGCGCAGCATGATCGTGGGGCAGAATGTGTATCGGTTGAGGAACTTGAGGGGGGAGTTTGCGATTTTGACGATGGCGCAGGAACCGAAGTGGGTGGAAAAGGGGGAAGGCATCAAGGAGAGTGATTCGGACGAGACCATCATAGAGGCTGGGAACGATACTGATCACGATATCCCGGTTGCTCACGGGTCGGTGCGTCGCAGGAGGTCGAAAAGGTCTGGTGGCACCATGATGACGTGGCTGTTGGATGAGAATTTGTCGGTGACTAAGATTCTGGGGAATACATATCTGAGGCCTTCGGAGTGGATGGGGCCGGTGCTCGTGCTGGCGCTGCAACCGCGAGACTCTGAGGATCACGAGAAGGACATGTTCAGGCTGAGGGACGTCACGATGGCCGACTTTAGGGATGTGGTGGATATACTTGGGTGTTGCAAGCCAGGGGACAAGACTAAAAAGGAGGATCTCTGCGTCGACGTTTGGAGACTGCCGCCAGGAAAGCGACTTCAGGGCCAGCGTCTGAATTGCAGACGAGATACTCAGCGCCGTAATAACGGCTTGGGGCAGAGCGTGTACCTATCAGACACGCAGCTTGCCGCCATCGAGGACAAGTCTTTAGGAGAAGAGCTGACGTTTGGCAACATGATCCAGATGCCTCTTAAAATGTACCCGCTGTCGAACGCTGTCAAACGCGTCACGGATAGCCACCATCGTTGCCACGACGAGCATAACATGTGTGACATGCTGCGTACGGTTGGTATTTTGAGATGGCATGGGATGAACCCAAATGAGAAAAACTTGGGGCTCCATCAGAAGGACTGCGTCGGGGAGGCTTTGTTTTTCAGGTCTGATGGGAAGGACTTGTCAAAACCCCAATGTTTGTCGGTCAGTGCGCTCGGGACGGAAATCGCGAGGATGTTTAGGGAGGCGTTCGAGTGCTCACATAGAGTATTAGATCAAGAGAGAAAAGGTAACGATGCATTGTTGTTGGCGGATAAGGGAGGTTATCAGGAACTCTTTGGGCAGCTCCAGAAGGCGAACATTGGACAACGTGGGCATGAAGAGTGGGAGAGAGCAACGCCATACCAGTTGCGCGTACGACGGAGCACAAGCTTGCAATAGATTCGGTGCCGGCAGATGGACTCATCTTGCTTGGAGACGGGACAGAGTGCAGATGGTAGGCACAAGAAGTATGTAACGGAGAAAGCTGCGTCAAAGCAGAATAAAATTGGTATCGTCTCACCAAGAACGTCTGCTCTTCGAAAAGTCGGCGCCTGATATTTGTCGGCGCTCAATTACTACCACTTTCCATGCTTGTGTACTTCGCCGTCCGCCGACATGCTCGGTTGTTTCGAATGGGGACGGATTCTGGCCGCCTCACTGGATGCTCGAGCGTGAGTCGAATGCTCTATGCCTGAAATCTTATGTCCATCAATTCTGAGGCCACCTCGTGGATGTGAACCGAGCTTGCAACAGACCTCGAGGCAGCTAGAATGCGTCTATGTTCAATGTCGCACATTCTATACGCTGTATCCATCCATAACGCCCCGCTTCAATGCACCATCGTGATGCGCTCACATTAGTATGTTCATGTTTCCTTTCATACATCTCGTTTTTCCCAGTTGACAATCGCCGTGCCCATCGGCCGTGAGAATAGACTCGAGTAGTCGGTGTCAGGTACACCCTTCCTGGTGGCCGGGTTGGAGAACTTGAAATGTCTTACCAACGTGGCAGTAATAGTGCCAAGCTGTACATAAGCAAACTGTTCTCCAATGCACCTGTGTCGGCCGGCACCGAAGGGCAAGTAAGGGCTGGCTGTGCCCTTGCTTACAGCGCCCCAGCCGTAGTCAACCTTCTCCTCTTCCGCATCTTCCTTCTGTTCGTAAAGACCGGCATCCCAGCGGTGAGGTTCCCAGTGGTCGGCATTAGCGAAGTAGTGGTCTTGTTTCGCTGTGACGCCGGGCGCGGCAAGCAGCGTGTGGGAGGTCGGAATCACATATGGGGTACCTTCGATAGGCATTGGAGACTTGACCTTGCGCATGATGCTGTGGATCGGCGAGTGAATACGCAGGGTTTCCTTGACGACCTGGGCGTTCATCTTCAGCTTTTGAACACCGTCAAAAGTCAACGGCGCCAAGTCCTTGCCAAAGACCTCGACCTGCTCCTGGTACAATTCTTCAACAATGTCCGGCCGTGTCGCTAGACGCAAAACAATCCAGGATCCGGTGGCAGAAGAGGAGTGCTGTCCAGCCATCAACATGGCAATCATCATGTGCGCAATCTCGTGGTCGGGCAAGTCAACACCATTCTTGTACGTTGAGCCCATCAGATTCCAAATCATGTCATCCTCGCCTTGCTTCTTCAGCGACTTGCCCTCCCTGCGGGTCTTGATGATTTGTGAATACACCTCAACCATACGCTCACGAGCAAAGTCACGCTTCTTGTTGTGGGAGAAGGGAAAGTGGGGGAGCATGAAGTTGATGGGAGAAAAGCCAGCGTCCAGATCGTGATACAGTCCAGCGAATGTCGAATCAAACGAGTCGCGCACCTCCTTGCCCTGAAGCGTCCGCGAAGCGGTGTATATGGTGATCTCTGCCATCACTGGGGGAATGTCGACACTACCCTTGCCGCCCTTAAAAGCAGGGTTTGTCTTCAAAAACTGTTCCACCTCGTTCACGATCAGCGGGACATATGAGCGCAGAGCCTCGGAAGTAAGACCGAACTTGACGAATTTCTTTTGCTCCATGAGCTTGGAGTTCGGGCAGTCGTAAACAACATCGGTGCCAAAAACGGGAGTTGTGAGAGGAGAGTAGATTTCTTCGGCATTCAAGTCCTTCAGCTTGCCGTTCAGAATAAACTCGTTGCCTTTGGTGCCCAGGCAGACGGTTGTCTTCCTACCGAGGAGAATGAAGGTGAAGACATCGCCGTATTTCTGCTTGCAGTTGAAGAAGAACTTGTAGGGATCGATGCCGTAGACGACGGTGCTGCCGAAGAAGGGGACCCAGTGGAAGACGACCGGGGGAGCTGTAGGATCCTTGAAAAGCAGTTGCGACAAAACATTCAAGACGATTGCGAGGACGACAAAGACGACGGCGGCAGCTCCAGCCAGACTCAGGGACGAGTAGGTGGAGAGCTCGGGCGCATTGAGAGCGCTGGTGAGGTCGGCGAGAAGACCCATGGCGAAATCTGTGTAGTCCTCCTCTTTGTTCTGCGAACCGGGTGTTGGGAAGAGCAGTATTGAGTAGAAGGTGATCGTAAGGGGTAGACAATTGACATTATTTTTCGGCGCGACGGCAGGCCGGATCGCGTTTAATCGCACCACCAAACTCAACTGACGAACCTGAGATGCCGGCACGTGCACGGACCAACGACCCTTGCTGCCGGCAGACGACGAGCCGCCCGGAACTATGACATTTCCATCCGTCGAGCCAGCGTCATCTATGTCTGCCTGGACGACGACGACGACGACGACGACGACGTCTGCTGATCCGTCGCTTGATCCACTAATGAACCATCGAATCTTCTCGACTGGCTGACCGCTGTGAGTTTGAACGTTCTTTATCTACTCTCCTTGTGCGTTGTTGCCGCTGTCTTGTAACTACTTCATCTTATATTTGAGGACGACTGTCGTCCATGATTCTGGTTGGCGATGATAAGTTGGCCGAACCGAGTGGCGAGCTGTTGCACGACAAATCCGAACTCGAGAGTATTTACACGTAGAGACGAGTAAGGGTGGCAACGACACGATTCGCAGGACAGCAGTTCGCTGGTACAAGGTGAAGGAATCAGCGTGGCAAATTCGTTCATTGAACGAATCACCAAATTCTGCCAACCAGTCACCGGAGCTGCCGAAGGTATGCGCTGAAGCGCAACTTCTATTCATCATGCGTCAAATTTGCGCTTTGGGGCCAGCGTGGCTCGTGAGAGTTCGAATCAAGCGTTGTACAAAGCTGTTGTCTAGTCTTGGCGATCTTTCTTGGATCCTTGCATGAATCATCCGAGCCAACTCCTCCAGCCAAGACGAAGCTAACACGGTTTCTTAGCTTTCCAGTGTGCGCCCATCACGTATCTTTCCAGTGCCCGTATCCGTGCAGCCGGCGCATCTTAACAGTGCTCCTTGCAGCGGAGAGCCCACCGCCGACTGCGCTTCAATCAGCCCATACATTGGATCAAAATCGCGGACGGATTGCTGGCACATATCGAACCAGTTCCGACTCAAGGACCATTCCGATGCCGACTGAAGCCTGATCTGGTATCCTGACTACTTCGCTTGGCGAATCATCCGTCTCCACTATGGCGTCTACGCAGGAGAGGGAGCTGAAGCTCATCGGAAATGTGCAGCTCCGTATAGCGTCATCCAAGGACGACAGGTCACTCAAGACTAACCTGGACAAATACCTTGCTCCTTTACTTCTGAAATTGGCTTCTGAGCATCTTGCAGTACGAAACGAAGTCATCAAAGTATGCAAATTCATCGACACCCTCCTCGCTCCAACGAGTTTTGAGCTTCCTTTGAGAGATCTGCTTACGCAGTTTCGGGATGTTCCTAAAGATCTCGTCAGACTTTTTGACCTACGATACATCAAGATTGGCCTTGAGCGCATCCCAGAATCACGTCGAAGGGAATATTTTCCGCAAGTCATTCAGGGTCTGCAGAGCGTATATGCTGTCTCTCCCAAGCAAGCCTCAGGCCTGTTTTCTCTATTCGTTCGGCTACTACTATATGTGCCACTTCCAGCTAGAGCCTCACAGGAGGATTTGAAGCTGCGAGAGCAACTCAATTTGTCCGACAGCGATACCAAGTTTCTCTCTGAAAGACTAGGCAAGCTGCTGCTTTACCAGGGTCCTACAGCAGAGAGCCAACCCTGTCTCACCAGGGACGATGTCGAGTTTTTCGGTTTCAGTGATGATACTTTTTGGAAGTCTGCAGGCCATCCGGCTGGCTCAGTCAATCTTGTGGAGGCCAAGATCGCAGTCGCAAAGTTTGTTGCCAGCGGCGTCTTCAATGACTCTGAGCGTCTACTTCCTGCCATTATCGCGGCATCCGACACAAACTCTAGGATCTCAGACACCGGAAACGATATGTTGAAGCGTTGTATGACGGTTTCTGATCTCGAAAGCGAGCCTGTGATGGACAGCCTACTCGCCCTCTACCAGGGCGACGGCTCTAGCAAAAGCCCCGCACGTCCACCTCTCAAGATCAAGATACTGAACGTTCTCAGCAAGTCTGCGCAAGCGGCCAAGCACAGTCATGCCGAAAGAATCGTCAAGGATGCACTTGACCCTGAAACATCGGGTCTTGAAGGGTCGAAATTACGGACTGCGGCATTTGCGTTTGTCAATTGGATTACGCGAATGTCGGAGGGGGCAATCGATACTGCTCCACTGCTTGAGGAAACAAAACTGTTAATAGAGGGTCAAGGATGGCCACAAGTAGCAAAGACGGCCAGTGTACAAAGCGATGCCGCCGTTTTGGAGTCACGGAGCAAAGCTTATGAAACGCTTGGTCTCCTGATCCGAACAAAAGCAAAGTCAATCGGTAAGCAAGTCCCCATTTCATTCCCACTGCTGTAAATAACCCCGGCGCTCGAACTCTCATCGGTATAGCAACAAGGGTGGGTTCTGACTAATTTCGGCCAGATTCGCTAGCACCAGAGCTAAGACCTGTAAATCTGACACGCTTCCTTTTCCGCTCACTACTCGAGGACACATCGGGAAACGAGATGTCCCTCAGCATCGAATCAGCAATAAGCAACACACTCGTTGCAATATCTGCAAATCCTCTCCGAGAGGATGAAGAGAGTCGTCTGCTGAGCATTCTTGAGAGCTTCATCAAGTCCGACAGCCCGACTGACGGGACATCAAGGACGACCTATCCTGCTCTCCGATTCGTGAACCAATGTTTCCCCTTCTCAAACGTCCGAGCAAGATATCTCAATATACTTGCAATGACTGTTCCTGGCATCCGCAGGGAGCTGGAGGAAGAAGCAAAAGGGGGTCTCGATCCTTTTGTCCACAGCAAGACATTTCGGCATAGCTCAGCCAGCCAGGCTATCGAGCTTCCGAACTTTGATCAATTGAGTCTGTCGTTCTTCGCCGAGCATCAGGATCAGCTGCTTGGTCGCAACGAATCATTGGTCCAAGCAATATTGTTCTCCAAATTTGTGCTTTTCCATGCAGCTCTTGCCAGTAATGGTTCGGCTCCAGTCATAGATGATAGATGGTTGATGAATATCGAATCTGCGTTGACGAACGATGAAACTTCAGTCGACGGGGTCAAGCAATTCTTTCAGGCAATACCAAAAGCCCGAGATAAGACTCAAAGGGCTCTCGAGAAGCTCCTCGGTGCAGCCTTCGAACATACTGTGGGACCTTCTCCGTCTGCTGCTGTGTCTCAGGCTCTACTTGACTTGGTTCGCTTCGGGACCGCAGACACGCTCAGTGTCTTTCAATCACGCTCCTCTGAGCTCAAAAGAGTGCTCCCGTCGACCGATCCCTCGGTGCGAAGGAACGTTGCACGCGCGTTTGGCATTCTCGCATCTCAAAGCAGCCTGGGCGCAAGCAATATTACTGGAGCTGCACAAGACCTTTGGGCCACTGCCGAAAGGCGCACTGGTGTTGTCGGAGCAGATGTGTACCGTGTACAAGGTGCGCTGTTTGCCCTTGGAGCCTGGCTTTCTCGCCTCAGCTATCGCTCGAGAACGTATGACGCATCGAAAGCTTCACAAGAAGGCACTGTGACTCAACTAAGCAGGTTAAGCAAAGTCTGCTTCGAGATACTGAAGCAGAAGGAGAACAAAGATCTACAGGAAGCTGCTGTCTACATCATGGTAGAGTTCATACGTTTCGACGTTCCACCCGAAATGACATCTTTCGTGTTGGAGAAGGACAATGAGGCCATAATGAAAGACCTGGTATCAACTGCCAGGAATGGACACGCGAACGCAGTCACTCTGCTTGGATTGCTGAGCTTTGTCTGCAAGCCTGAGGTTGAAGAAGGTAACGAGATCAACCAATTGATCGACCGCCTACACTCCTTGCACGAAGAACGGAAACCAGAGCTTCAATTCGAGGTTGGTCAAGCACTGTCGCTGACCGCCTTTGGCCGCGAATCTAAGACACTCACTGGCTGGGTTGACGTACCTGGTCCCAGCTTCACCTCACCACCCCGGGATGCAGTCACGCAATTGACCTTTGACAAGGCTCTAGCGGCAATCAAGAATACGAAACCTTCATTACGGCAAGCTGGCGCGATATGGCTGCTCTCCTTATTACAATACGGCGGACATACAACATTCATGAAGGACAAGTTGGCTCTATGCCAGCGCGCCTTCAAAGCGTTGCTGGGCGACAAGGACTCCCTGAACCAAGAGACTGCTGCCAGTGGTCTGACTCTGGTCTACGAGCGTGGTGATCAAGGAAACAAGGACTCGATCGTCAAGGACCTGGTCGGGGCGTTCATTAGCAACGAACCATCAAATCTTGCTGGTCAGGTATCTGAAGACACGGTGTTGTTCGACGAGGGCGCCCTGCCTACTGGCGAGGGCCAATCCGTGACCACGTACAAAGACATCATGAAATTGGCCAGAGAAGTGGGTGACGATGGCCTAGTCTACCGCTTCATGAACCTTGCAAAGAACTCTTCGGTCTGGACCAGCAGAGCGGCTTTTGGCAGATTCGGATTGAGCAAAGTTTTGTCCGATGCCAGCATGGATGGCTACCTCGCTCAGAATCCAAACCTGTACCGAGCCCTCTTCCGATACCGTTTCGATCCGAATGAAAACGTCAGGAACGCCATGAACGATATTTGGACAGCTTTAGTGAAAGATCCGCCCAACACCGTCAACCAATATTTTGATGACATCCTACAAGATCTCCTAAAGCATATGGTAGATGGCAAGGAATGGCGAGCCAGACAGGCAAGTTGTGCCGCACTGGCTAACCTTATTCAAGGCCGGCCACTTGAGAAGTATGAAAAGTTCTTGAGCGATATCTGGGCTCAAGCATTCAAACTTACCGACGATCAAAAAGGGTCTGTACGAAAAGGGGCAGACAAGCTGGTTCGAATATTGACCACGATTGTGAAGAGAACGCTGGAAGCCGGAGACGGCTCGGCCAAGAACGCCACAGCAATGCTGAAGGAAGTGCTTCCGTTCCTGCTTGGCAACAATGGCATGAACTCGGCCGTGAAGGAACAGCAAGTTTACGCGCTCGTGACAATCACAGATCTTGTGAAGGTGGGTGGCGCGACTGCATTGCGCAACTTCCTACCGGACCTCATCTGCGGACTGCTGGAGCAGCTCACTGCTTTGGAGCCTGGTGAGGTGAACTATCTGTACCTCAACGCCGAGAAGTATGGTACGACAACACACGATATTGATGACGCCCGGGCGAACTCTACAGGCAGATCACCCATGATGGAGGCCGTTGAGAGATGTCTGGACCACCTGGACGAGGGCAGCATGCAAGCCTTGCACCCACGTCTGACCGAAACTATCAAGACATCAATAGGGCTACCTTCGCGAGTTGGGATCAGTCGTGCACTTATTACTCTTTCGACCCGTCGCAACTTCCTCTTCCGACCGTACGCCGGCGAGTATCTTGTCCTCCTTCGCAACCGATACTTACTGGACCGCAACGACATGATCTCGACATCTGCCGCCACGGCATGCGGATATTTGTGTCGCATTGCTCCAGACAAGAGCATATTGAAGACCGTGGAATGGGCGCAAAAGCAATTCTTCACCGAGGAGGATGAAAGACGAAGGATCATAGCCGGTGAAATGATGCTCGCCATTGGCAAGTTCGCAACTGACCGATTCAATAACCTGTCAAGCAGTATCCTGCCCTTTGTTTTTCTTGCCAAGCACGACACGTTCGAGTCGTCGGCAGAGCTCTTCAAAAACACGTGGGAAGATAACGTGAGCGGCCCTAGGGTCGTTCTGCTTCACCTGAAAGAGATCCTTGCTCTGTGTGAAAGTCATCTTGACTCGCCACGATGGCCAATAAAGCATGCTTCCGCTTTTGCGATTGCGGAGACTGTGGAAGCGGCTGGCAAAGACATGGACGAGGCGACCGCCCGACTGCTATGGCCATCCGTCGAGAAGGCCATCGGCGGCAAGACCTGGGAAGGCAAAGAGAAGGTCCTTTCCTCGTTTGTCCTGCTCGCTAAGTCATCATCCGCGCTCCGGAAAGACAAGACCATTTCCGACCAGATGCAGAAGATCATCTTCCGTGAAGCCAAGCGGAACAATGCGGCCTATCAAGAGCACAGCATCGCTGCCCTGGGTGACTTCATTTCCGCGTTTCCAAATATCGACTGGTTGGAGAAGACCCACGCCATCGTGGAGCCCCTGCTGGAGCAGCTACTTGAGACGATGAACGAGAAGATGGATGTCGACTCCAAGAAGACAGATTCTGCATCGAGTCGAGTCGCCGCTCTGCGAACGACCGCCAACGCCATGAAGACGCTCGTTGCTGCTGTCGACCCCGCTCACAGAAAGGGCGGCGAGCTGAAATCTGACCTCGAACAGGTATTGACTCTACTCAAGAAAGCCATGTCTGAGAAGGATCGTTCCATCAATGAGGCCATCTTCGAGGGGCTGAAATTGTTGTTTGAGAGGTTGCATGCTGCTGATGGTGCGTTGCATGATGCTGTCTTGGTTGAATACGGAAATTTGCTTTTCGGCCATGAAGATCATCGGGAGGGGACGAGAATCAAGGCGGCAGAAGCAGCGATTCCGCTCGCGAAAATTGTGAAGAGCCGGCCTGGTTTGCAGGCAACTTTTAAGCAGAACGTAGAGGGCGCGACGATCTTGGACCGATCAGTGAGCGTCAAGCAGATCTGGGCGAAGGTGATGGAGGAACTGTGAAGCCGAGATGTGCTAGAAATGATCGAACCACAAGACAGAAATGATAGGATATCTAAATACACCGCATAGATCGCTCAAGTGCTTTGAATTGATATAATCCGACCCTCAGTGCAGAGACTGTAAACCGAAAACTGGCGTGAAATACTTGAAAGAACGACAGGAATTACAAATGATTTCGAGACTTCTATCGTACAGCGGATTCAGTCCAGAACAAGAACTAAAGGAATCCATGGCACAACGACGAACATATTGCCTCTTTCAATGACATTCATCCAAACAGGACCGTAGCGATGCTCCGAACCGACCCCGTCTCCCAATCCTGAGACCCCTCAAACGGGCCCGAGCGTAGTCAATTCCCATTCTCATTCCCATGGCCATGATCCACCGTCGTCCCACTGCTCACCATGCGGCTTCTCATCGAAACCGTCCTATGCGCTTCACCCCTCGCATGCGACGAATGATACGCTTTGGCCGTCTCCTCCTCAAAGCGCTCCAGCTGCCGGCACTTCTCCTCATACTTCGTCCTCCACTCGTCGCGCTCTCGATCGCTCGCATTCAGCGACGCAATGACCCGTTCACGATCTGAGCGCGCGTCGTGGAGGAGGGTCCTTAGCGACTCGATCTCGAACTCGAGCTCGGCGCTGGAGGAGTCGTATTCGGTTACGGTCTCCTGGATCTCTTCGTAGCGAGTCTTGTATTGTGTGAGCTCGTGCTTGAAGTGGTCGCGGGATTCCGAGAGCGAGGTGATTTCGACTTTGAGGATGGCGATGTGCTCTTTGAGTTCGGTGATTTCGGTGAGCAGGTGGGTGTTTTTGGTGCGGGCTTCGTCGCGTTCGCGGTCCAGGAGCTTGGTGCGCTCAGTTAGCGTCTGGACTTCAGAGCGGACGTCGGATAGGGTCGACTCGGTGCGTCGAAGGGATTCTTGGAGGACCGTGATCTGTCGGTGGGCATCGGCGGCTTTGGTGCGTTCATCGTGCAAGTCTTCTTTGAGTTGGTCGCGCTCGATGATGAGGATGCGGTGTTCTTCGCTGCGGCGTTCGATGGTCTCTTGGAGTTCGGTGCGCTCGAGCTCGAGCTCGCGGAGCTTCTCTTTGATGGTGATGACTTCGCGCTTGATGTGCTCGTATTTGAGAGTGACGTCGGCGCAGCGCTCTTCGGCTTCTTCCCAGCCGGTGGACTTGGTCTTGATTTCGCGGTTCTTGTGCTCGATAATGTGCGTCAGCTCATCCCGCTCGGTTTCGATGACGCGAATTTCCTCTTTGATCTTGGTGACTTCGCGGGTGACCCGGGTGTGCTTCTCGTGTAGCTCGGAGAGTTCTCGAGATGACTCTTCGGCACGATTCTTGGCTTTGCGGAGTTCTTCGTGGAGTCTGTCCTTCTCGTGCAACCACTCGTCTCTTTCGATGATCCAGATCTTGATGCGATCGTTGAGCGTAAGGACCTCTTTGCGAGATGACTCGAGCTTGGTGTTTGTCTCGGTGTACTTGCTCTTCAGTTCGGTGTGCTCTCTGGTGAGAGTGCGGAGCTCCGAGTGGTGCTTGTGGTCTTCCTCACGGGCATGGTCGCGCTCGTCAGTGACAGCAGTAAGCCTGAGCTGCAAGGCTTCAAACTCCGACTTGTAACGCTCAAGCTCTGTGCGGGTATATGACTCGGTCTCGCGAATGCTAACGAGCTCGTGATTGACTCGCTCGAGCTCAGCATCACGCTCTGTGATCTTCTTCTTGCAATCGGCAAGAGTGGTGCGAATTGTGGTCAGTTCAATGAGAAGCTTCTCGACCTGTTTCTTTTTCTCTCCAAGCTCGTGTCCATGATGGTGGTGCTCGCGCTCCTTTGTCTCAATCGTCTCGGTGATCTCATCGATACGAGTGAGTAGCTCCTCGCGCTCCTGTGTGAAAGCCTCACGCTCTGCAACGATGCGGCCCCAGAACTCTTTGAGAGATGCGGCTTCTCGAGAGGCACTGGCCATGAACTCCATGAGAGCAAAGAACTTTGATTCAGCCTTCGAAGTGAGCTCCATCGACATCTTGTTGCGGTGGTTGTTCACGAACGAGCTGGATCGACGAGACGAGCGGCTGACATGGCGGCTGGAGCGGGACAAAGAGCGTGACGACTCCAATGAGTTGGAGAAGTCCATTGTTTTGCGAAGTCCGGTGGGTGTTGTTGGTTCGGACAGGAAGTCGCGGTCAAGCTCAGAAGTGCTGAGCTTCATAAGGGACAGTTTCTCGGAGGTGGCTCCAGGCGTGGCGTGAGCGGTCTCCATTTTGGGGTGTTTGAAAGGGAGAATGAACACTTGGGTTTGATGTAGCTCGCAAAGAGTGCACGATCTGCTAAAGAGGAAGCAAGAGGGAGAGGAGACCTACCTGGATGCTCGGGCTATATGAGATCAGATGCTTCGTCATTGTGCCAGCGGCATCTTCCACCCATGCCACAAGGAGGTGCAGACAAGCTGATTTGCGGGCTAGATTACATTTGAGGGCCCATGCTATGCTCCGCTACGAGGGCGTGTCCGCAAGGGCTTGATGGTGCGGTAAGAAGGTGGAACTCAAATCCCCATCAGTAGCGATCGCTAGCTCGACAAATGATCTATGGAGCAAGCCAGGCGTCGGATGTCGGCGCTGCGATAGCTTTGTACAGTCCAGCCGAGCAAATGAGTGGGTGCCAGAAGCCATACATGTGGGAGGGGGTCGCGGCGCGCCGTAAACTTCGGACGATTGAGACATTCAGCTGCTGTCAGAACGCCATGCAGAATTGGGAGCTTCAATGTGTCTATTCTGAGCACACTTTCGGCTCGCTTAGCGTCCGTCAATTTTGACACTGGGGGTGCTCGAAAGCTGAACAAGCGCATCTGTGCGCCAGTGGAAGGAGACAAAGGACTTTGCCTGCGATAGGAGGTAACTAGATCAATTCGGATCCGTCTGCCACATCATACATCTATTCAAGAATGATTGAGAGCTCGAGATCTACCACAGCCACTAGAGCAGTAGCAGCAGCGCTGGTTCCAAGCAGAAATTTTGAGAAAGTGGGCTGTGCGGCAAGCCAATCAGTTTCCGTTGTCCGACCATGCAGGCTTCGGTAGTTGACAAAGCCGGGGCAGTTCGATGCTGAGAGGTGGGGATGATCAGAAGAGGCTCCGCTGTCAGCTTGCAAGCAGTCAAGCCCCAGAATTTGTGGGCGGTCTCGCCACACGTTGGCTTGCCATTTCGGGACACCGAGCCGTATACACATAGGTTGATGCTTTCAGCCTTCGAACCCTCAATCAATAGGCCAGTCCTTCGAGTCCGTGGCGTCAGTCAGCTGGCAGTTCGCAGCTAGATGCACATACTATCGGAGTCGAGCGCTTGGTGATGAGGGTCATTATTGCGCTGTTGGCGTTGCGATGAAGACTGCGCAGCCCAAGAATCGGATCCCTGCTAGTGTGCATGTGTGAGTGTTGGGTATTGAACGCGAAGGTCAACCGAGCCGACACGATGTCCTCTTTGGTCCAGCAAGGCTGGTTCTGGGCTCGATTGGTCTTAGATCGAGTCGTTGCCCGTGCGTCTTCTGCAGTCCACGCAGAAGTTGACCTCGCAGTACTCAGTGGCATCATGTCGTCACAAGCATCATTGTGGGTCGAAGCTCGAGTTTGGCGTTGATTGCTTCATGATCGCGATCTCGACAGCTTCCCACGGCATCACGCATATTTGATGGTAAGCCTCAAAGACTCTACCAAGCGTGGACTTTTTGCCAACCAACGTCTACGTCTGGCGTGTAATTGATTGCTAAAACAATAATCCGGTCGGGCAACGTATTACAGCTCGACGATGACCGTTTGTGCGCACAAACAATCAAACCGCAAACTTGAATCAACGAGTACTGCTCTACCTGTTTCATCAAAGACAGTGCCCTCCCTGCACACTGTGTGAAACTGGACTCAGGCGGACCAAAGCTCGAGCAAAAGTCACAAATAAGGGCCTAAAGAGGCCACGTCCGCGACTCACGTGACTTTGTCGAAAATCATCGCGTCTCCTCACTTCTCGATTGTCGCCCCCACAGCATCTGATCTGGAAGATGTTCAAAGGATTCTCGCCAGCCTAGCTCCCGATACAGTTCTCAAAACATTGTTTGCTATCGCCTCCAGGAGCTGTTCAGTTCAAGCAAAGACTATCAAGCCCAGCAGCTTGAAAGTACCGAGACCGTGACCAGCAATGCCGTTGAAGAACTCCTGAACAAAGCTATCGAGAATGAGTAATAGCAAGCCCTATGGCTAGCCCTTTCGCTACCTACGAGTGCAAAATGTTGTCCTGCAGGTCAGAGTTGCACTGCATACTGCGTTGTAGCCATGAGGCTGTAGAGCGGCAAGATGCTCGTTCGGGCCTGGTGGCCGGGACCATGGCCTTGTCTTGCTCCTTTTCTGTCCCGCTACACGATTATGGACCAAAAGCTGCGCTCATTTGTGACAAGTGATCTCTTGGGAAGTAGCATTCAGAGGGGTCAGCTGGCGCTTCCGGAGCGGCTCAAGACCCAGAATCGGTCAATATACACAGCTTCAGCACGATCAAACAAAGTTCATTAGCATCATGTCAGGCGACACCAGATCCATAGTTGAGCAAATTCAAACCACACACGCCAGCCTTGAGGAGGGCGATGCCTCAGCTCGGCTCGACCTGATTTGGCGGTGCAGAAAGCTCATTCCAAAGCTTGAGCTTCCGTCTGAAGCTATTCAATACATGGCGTACGCGGAGGTCAGTGTAAATGTAGTCAAACCAACAGCCTCAGCTGCGGGCAATCTGATCTAACAGCAATCGATCCAGCTAGCCAAGCTCGCACAATGTCGAATGGGCGTCGAAGTCGGGCTGTTCAAATACCTCGCGGCGAAAGGGCAGGAGGGGACAGATGTTCAAACGCTGGCTGCGGCCTGAGTATTCACAGAGCTGTTTCATTCCACTTGCACGTCTGTCTGAATGGCTGAGGCACAACGAACGATCGTTCGTTTCGTATCAAGAGCTGATGCATTTCTTGTTCAAGTTCGGATTCTGCGACATCTTGCAGCTATGAATGTCATCCTCGAGGTCGGCCCAAACCGCTTTGTATCCGCGCTCTTCTCGACTGCGCTCGCAGACCCAAAATTCGAGAGTGGCGTCAAGTATCTCTACGATGTGACCGCGCCCTGCCATCACGCGATGCCCAGCTATCTCGCCGAGAACAACTTCCAGCAAAACGCCCGTCAACAGAGAGAAGGCCAAATCGCGTCCGACACCGCTCTGACCGGTCCTTTCCAGTATGCACATCGAACCCCTCTCTCCTTCTACTCCTGGCTGGACGCCGGCCAGAGCAAATACCGTTCCAGTTTCAATCAATACATGTCCGCTCCACGCGCCGGGCGACTCAAATGGACCGATGTACCATCAGTCGTACACAACACGCTCATCAAAGGTTTCGACGCCAGCATCTCTCCCGTCAGCGTAGTCGACATCGGCGGAGGTCTCGGGCACGAACTTCTAGACCTCAAAACGCACGTCCCCGGCGTCCCCGGTGAATGCATCCTCCAAGACCGAGCAGAAGTAATCGACTCGATAGACAAGGCGAATGCTCCTTTCACGGCGATGGTGCATGACTTCTTCACCCCACAGCCTGTCCGGCACGCACGCGCGTATAGCCTGCATTCGATCATGCATGATTGGAGCCGCGAACAGTGTGTGAGGATTCTGGCGAATGTGGCGGGTGCGATGAAGCCGGGGTACTCGAGGGTGTTGATTGCGGATACGGTGGTACCAGAGGTGGGTGCGAGTTGGTTGGTTACGAGCTTTGATTGGCAGATGATGGCATTGAGTGGAAGTGAAGCGCATACGCGTGAAGAGTGGGTTGAGATGATTGAGGAGGCGGGATTGAGGGTGGTGGAGTTTCACTTTCTGAATCATAGTATTGAGCATTTGATTGAAGCGGAGCTGGCAAGAGAAGAGGGGCCTGGTGTGTAATAGGCTCGAATCGTTGGTCTCACGTCTCATTGCCGTCGAGGACACCTTCAAGAGGTGTTGTCGATCTGTATGGAATGGTGCTTTATTCAGCAATGTAAATAGCTAAGCTATCAGTAGATCTCGCTTGCTTCAAGGATTTTCAGTGGTCGTCGTTATCGTGATGTCGTTCCTGGCTAGTATACCTCTCCTCACGTTGTTTGGCGGGAGCGGTTTTCTTGCATTGGGTTGCACCAAGAATCCTTTCTCAAGTGATACAAACCGCTTCGCTTCTCGGTCCCCGCGGCTTGCAAAGCTCGTTGATATCCTGCCTGTCTAGCCACTTCCAGACCAACAGTGATGCGGTCGTCCGGATACAGACCGTGGTCCGAGAAGACGATTGATCAGTGGCCATTGTGAAAGGGGATAGGCGCATATAAAGATGACTCCAGGCTCTGCAAGTTTCCATCCTGTTAGCTGCGCAGACACCCACGTAGCGTCGGGGAGTGCATCTAGCTTCCAGAATTCAGATAATCGGATGGCTGAGGCAATGAGGCCGTTTAACCGCTTCAGCATGGATTCAAGTGAAAGGGCAGTGATAGCTCGAGCCTGCGTTCAAACACTCCATCTGGTCGATGGCAGGTCGACTGCAAATCGAGCGTCAGGCTCGCTTCGGTGAGATCACGCAGTTGATTCGATTCAGCTATTTAATGTTCGAGCTGCGGTTGCGCCTGAGTGTGCCACCATGCGATATAGAGGTGTGTCTATGCCAGGTACAATTTATGTCATTAGCCCGCGTTGCTAGGCCATGAATGTGGCCAACCACCAGGCACGCTCTCCACGCAAATCACGCATTTTTAATCTCTTCGACGCATCGTGGCTTCAAATCAGAAGTCGGGACTCAAATCTTCATGGTCCACGAACTGAAGGAGGAAGAGTGCCACAACGCTTCTGAAAGCAAAGGTGTGCTAAATGAAGTTGAAATGCAAAGGATATACGCCGAGCTGTCAGCATCTTTGCCCATCAAAGCACGGCAGCCAGAGCGAAAGCCTAGCAAGCATATTATTTTACTGACCGGCTCGTCCGACTCACTCGGCAGCTGCATTCTCAACTCATTACTTCGAAACCCAGACGTTTCTGACATTTACTACCTCAACCGTGGCACGGACAGTGCTTCGAGACAAAGAAAAAAGCCCCACGCCGTGAAGGGCTTTTAATCTAGCCTCGAGAACGTGCACTTTCATGATGCAAACCTTCCCAAGTCCCACATCGGTCTTTCTCTGCCGACATTCTCAAATCAAGATGGGAAGAGTACTTGATACGATAGGAATTGTCGATGAATCGTATACCACAAACGGTGCTTCTACTCCACGCCACTCCCTTCTCTGTAATTTGTTCAACACTCATCCGCCTCCAATATCCCCTTCACGATCCCCACAAACTCATCCAACCTCGTAACCATCGGACAATGCCCCGAATTAATCCCCCTAACCTCAAACTCCGGCGCCTTCGCCCTCAACCTCTCAATCGTAGCATTCTGCAAGCTCGGCGGCAACAGCCCATCGTCAAGCGTATGGATGTACGTCGTTGACACATTACCGTACCCGGGCCAGGTAAATTTGCTCGTAAACCCAGTCACACTCTGCTCTTCAAAGATTTGCGCTTCCTTCGCCGCATCCTCTGGAGATAAATCCGAGAAAGTCGCGTTCGCGGACGCGATCGATAGGCTTCGAGGGAAATACGGCTCATTGGAGTCGACGATTCGCTGGAATGCCGGCGGTAACCCGCCCATTTCATCAACTAGACTCTGGCCTTGTTCTGGGGCGAAAGCGGCCGTGTACACTAACCTCCGGATCCCACCCTTCAATCCGGCCTCTGCACGCTCGCTGACCGTGAGTCCCTTGGTGCTCTGGCTCGTTGGCACGCCACCGTACGAGTGTGCGAGCAGGACGACCTCCCGCTCCTGATCGACGACCTTCTTGACTTCGGCTGCGATGAAGGCTGCGTCGTCGTACATGGTTGGTGCGGGCGCGGGACGGGCGCCGACGGACTGCAGGGGCAAAATGTAGGATTCGTAGCCGAGGGCGGAGGTGCGTTCGCGGAGGGGGACGTAGAAGGTGGTGGGGCTGAAAGAGCCCGGGATCATGAAGAGGGCGGGCTTCATGGTAGTTGGAGAGGACATGTACAGTAGAGTATAGAGAATGTGCAGATTGGAGTACAGGAGCGTAGAGAGAGGGAAGACGGGGAGAATTTGTGTGTGAGCACAGAGGAGAGCGATGGTGGTGAGAAAGTTATATACTTGACCTTTACGGCGCAGTTGTTCGGAGCACTGTGAGGCAGTGACTTGCCAGCTTGCTGGAGGACGTTGAGGCTGTCGATATTAGTGATCTGAAGGATCAGGTCAGAAAGTCTAAAAGAGTGATGAAGGTTATTGTCAGAAAAGTGGATCGTTGCACCGGAAAATTAGTTCAGCCTCTTGCTTCATAAGCATGTTCATGAGTCGGCCGACGCAGCTGAACATGCCACTTCTGACCATCAACACCATGAGATGATGCAACGTGGTTCCGCTTGCACTATGACCAAAATTGGAGGCAATATTCCCAGATCTTGCTTTTCCTAAAGGCGCTAACCGGATCTGCCACGCGGTTGGTCCTTCACGCTGATCGCCAAATAGGCTTGGAGAAAGCCCTGTGCAAGATTTGTGACTTATTGACGCGCACCACAAGCTATTCTTCCAAAAGCTTGCTTACGAAGCACTTAGGTACGGTCGCTAAGTCCCCGTACTGGCCAACAAGATAGTAGCATCGAATTCAGATGCGCCCAACTTCCTGGACAACTGATTCCAGACATAGGTTCCAGGACGTGCTGGGCACATGAGCCGGAGCACAAGTTTCGTGACATCATAATATCGCTTTCCGAATCGAGTCGAAAAATGCTGCTCTAATCTTGTCTGCCCTTCAACAATCTCTTCGTGACCTTGTCTTTCTCAATAATGTAGACGTGCGCTCCCCAGCCTGACATGGCATCTCTGTCGACAGCGTTGAGCAACGCCTGTGATATCGTCTCGAACAAGTCCTCCGGCCCCTGCAATACGTTTAGTGGAGCTCTCACACCATATTTGGGACTGGCTTACCAGATCCGGCTCCCACAGTCCTTCGCAAGTACCAAACAACTGGTCGCTAGCAGTTCCGCTCACGATAAAGTCCTTTGCAAAATCAATGCACCCGATGCTGTCAAAGCCGCAGATGAAAGGCTTGCCCGTCGTCCTGTTGATGCCCGCCACGACCGGACTGACAAAGTATGGCCCAAATCGCTTCTCGTACAAACTCGTCGAAACGAGGTTGGCGAATGTCTGAGGGGAGATGTTGCGCTCTTCGCGGAGTCGGTACATGTTAACCTTGTAGCGGAATAGATCTGAGACTGTGGAGACGTCCGTCGCAAGTCCGGTCAGGCCGAGGTAGACGTCGCCGTAGTTGAAGATCTTGGGGAAGTTGTTTGAGACGGTCAGGGCTTGCAGACCGAGGCGGAGATCGCAGGCGATGGCGACGCAATCCTTGCCTACCATGGCAACACAGGCACCACCGTCTATTGGACTGATTAGTTGGAGCTACGTCTGTTTCCGCGTGCTGCATACTTATTGAGAAGGGGTTCGACTGTGGGTGGTTAGCTTGAGCTGTCGCGGATGCTTAGAGAGCCGTCACTTACCATTCTTGCGGGTGGGAGGGATCCTGGTGGAGGTTACAATTAGTCCGGGGATCGAGGTCGTAGGACGAGAGTAGGCGACCTGTAGATTAAGCTTGGAAGTTTTCGAGATGGTGGTGTACAGGCAGCGAGAGGCATACGACTGAGCTTCCGCTGAAGGGAGCTCGGACTGCTTGGCGCGGCGGGTCGCGCTCGCCGATGATGCAGCGCGGAGTGAAACTGAACACTCAGCCCGTCCGGCAGAAGAACATTCTACCACACACGAAACGGCCGGCTTACGAAGCATCTTGTTTGACTTGTAGCATAGATTCTCTTCCTTCTAATGACAGCGGATAGTTCAGCAAACTCAGGCAAACAGTGAACCCAGCCTGGTATAACCGAACTCTGTGCTTCAACCGCCCCGCCGCGGTACTATAGCCACCTACCAGAGCCGCACATAATGGCCTCTACTGTCACTGTATTTGAGACAGCAGCTCGCCGAACAGTGATCAAGGTCACACCTTCCAAACCTTTGCATGAAATTCGAGCGGAAGCATGTGAGAAGTTCAAGCTGAGTCCTGATAGATACGGGCTGAAGTAGGTTTGCTGCCATTTTCTGGCGTGCTTTCTTGTCAGACAGTACTGACAAATACAGACACAACAACAAGACACTAGATCTCTCGACACCATTCCGACATGCTGGACTTGCCGCTGGCGCAAGACTTGAGCTCACCCTTCTCTCACGATCAGCCGGTGCTGTATCAGTTGCTCTCCAGCTCCCCGAGGCGGAAGCCGCTGGCCTGCCCAACGGGAGACTCATCGACAGATTCCCGAGCACGACAACGTTATGGCAAATCTTGCGCAAGTTTGAGGACGGCGTCGCTGGCACAAATGCAAAGAGAAATTTGACCGCAAGAGCTGTGCCTCTTACGACTGGCGGTGGAACAGGATCGGGACGCTTATACTACGAGCAGCCTGTCTTGGTAATCCAAAATCAGGAACTCTCTACTTTCGTCGACCTGCAGAAGACTTTGTCCACACTCGGGTTGAATACTGGCAACGTTCTGATCAAACTCGCTTTCAAGCCGTCAGAACAACCCTTCGAGGAGGCGCAGGAACAAATCGGACAGTACTTCCATGAAGCTGAGGGCGGGGAGCGAGAGCTAGAGGCAAGCAGGTTAGAGGAGACGAAATCCGAACCGACATTTCTCGACGAAGCTCCGCCTAACATCCCTGTCGGTTCCGAGTCATCAGGCGATGCTATCATAACAGATGGTGCTTCCGACTCTCTGAGCACGTCACAAGCACAGACAATCCCAGAGCCCGCCCCGATACAAGGAATCACCGATCGTCCGACAATCGTTTTCTCTGCCCCAACACATTCAGTGCCGAAAGCAGCAACCATCGCGCACAATGAGGCTGATTTCGACTTCACAGTAGAGCATGCTCAGTTGCAGAGTTCGCAGTACAAATCCGCTGGACGGAACAAAACACTGCCATCAGATGCTGAGATTGAAGCAAAGAAACGAGAGGCTATAGAGAAGGTGGCCACGGTACGCTCGGTGAAGATCAGAACACGATTCCCGGACAACACCCAGACAGTGGCAGAATTCAACCAGCAAGACACGGGCGAGGATCTGTACAGCCATGTCAGAGGCCTACTGAGGCACGGAGATGCTCCGTTCTCGTTACGGTACCTCGGCAAGAAAGGCATGACTGATGTTCCTGAGAGCAGTAAGAAGCTCATTCAGGAAGTGGGCTTGACAGGCAATGCGACAGTGTCTTTGACATGGAAGGATGGGGCGGGATCGAATGCTCGAAAAGAGCCTGCCTTGAAAGAGCAGGTCGCGGCAAACGCAAAAGAGATCGAGGTTCCTATTCCGGAGGTCGACACAACAGCCTCAACACCTAAGGAGAACACCACGCCGAAGCCCGACAAGCCTGAGAAGAAGGGAGTGCCAGGGTGGCTTAAGAAGTCATTGCCGGGTGGGAGGAGATAGTTGACCAGACCCGAGTTTAGTCGTCTGGTATAGACTTTGGCTGTCCATTCTTTTCTGAGCGTTCAAGCAGATATCACATCACTGGCAATATCCCATATCCGCATGCGAAGCCAGGTGGAATCTTTGAATATTCATGTCTTCATTTTGAACCGATTCCGGTCCCATTTGCTGCGCCGAATTGTCCGTAAATCTGGTACACAAATCGACCTATTCGCAAGTAGAAGGCCCACACAGAGAAAGCTCAAGAACTCCCAGTCCGTAGTCATGCAAAGCAACACATCCCGCTTTCTTTTCCCATCGTTTAGTGTCCAGCCCTTCTCGACTCGGCGATGACGCGGGTGAGCTCCTCGACCTTTCTCTTCGCACGGCCAAAGGTACCGAGCCTCTTCTTGGCGAGCTTTCTGGCGCGCTTGTCACGGGAGTTGCGGAGGAGTTCGATCACGCGGCGCTCGTAGGGAGCATGGCTGTAAGGACGAGGCGTTAGTACAAATTTTCAATGCGTGACTGAAGCTTTTTTCGTCGTCTCAAAGTCATCAATCCATCTCTTTCGCAGCACCAGTCTTGTTCCGGCAGCTGGAGAGTCAGACGTACCCAGCAATCTCACGGACGACTTCGCGAACGAAAGCCGTGCGCTTGGAAAGGTGGCCCTTGGTGCGGGAAATGCGAGGCTTGTTGTCGCGGGCAGTGGTCTTGTGGCCCTTGCCGATACCCTTCAAGGTTGTTAGTCACAATAATAGACATCTAGTGTTCTCAAGCAGACGCACTCTGATGAGGCCGTTCTTCTCGACGACGGCCATGGCTGATGGTGGTTGACTTGTATCGCTAGGAGACAAAGTTCGGGCTGAGATCAAGTCTTTGCAGAGATGCCCTACCAAGTGTCTCCGCTTTGTGGGTGCCAAGACTTGCGAAAGTGCGCGGCGGGGCGGAGAAACTGCGGCCCCGAAGCATGGGCCGGCGCGCGGCAAGCAATTGCTGAGCAGATCAGTGATGTTCCTTGTCACTGTGCTTTTGCGCATTACGTGCCTCGTCCCAATGGACAAACTCATCATGCAGTATGGAACCTGACTACGATGTTTCTTGCGGGTATCGAACACTATTCTACAGCCAACTTTCGGCAGCCAATCCTGGAAAAATACATAGCCACAAGGCGTCCGAATCCTTGTTTCAATACCGCAAGTCGATTTTCTCCGGCAATAGCAGACCTGTATATGCTCTCGAGCTCTGTCTCGATTTGAACGAGAATGTATTGGCTCAGCTACCTTGACTTCTTCGCACAGATACACTCGACGACGGGTTTGCAGTGAATAGATTGCGAAATGTTCGAATTGTTTTCAAGTCACCATTTACCTTTCGGTTGTTCTGCAGTATCTTGTGATTGCATGAGCTCTCAAGATAGTATTGTCACCATATGAAACCACCCAAGCACTTTCTTTCTTATCATAACAAATTTGAGCACGCGACCGATTGCATTGCTGATGTTCGAGCTCCGAACACGCGGCTTTGTCACGATTCTGATGGTTCGAGACCGGTCACGTGATCATGGAAGAACACCGAAAGTACCACAATCTTCCCGTCGCTTCACCTCATCACGAGTTGTGTTGAGCAGCATCGCAACCTTCGTAAGCTCGACTGCCTACGACTGACCAAGCTGTATCATGAACATGCCAGAATTCTCTAGCTATCGCACGGTAGGTGTATATATTCCTCCTCCCAACCTCTCCTCTGTCTTTTCATCAGATCATCAGAAACACACGAACAATCACTCCCCTTTCCACATCACACCAAAACCACCAACACTTCTTGCAAGCATCTTTATGCAATCTTGCCGCTTCAACACCCAAATTCCTCTTCGAGTCATCAAGAGAGTCCCCACAAACACACGCAACATGGCCTTCTACGCCCCCTTCAATCGCGTCTCGCGCCGCTCTGCCCACCCCCTGGCGTCTTTCCAACAAGACTTTGCGCCCTTCTTCGGCCTCTTCAATGAGCTCGAGAACGCGAGTCGCACCGCCGTGCGCGCCTTCCAACCGCGCTTCGACGTCCGCGAAGAAAAGGATGCCTTCCACCTTCAAGGCGAGCTCCCAGGCATCGATCAGAAGGACATCAACATCGAGTTCGTCGACCCGACCACACTCGTGGTCCGCGGTCGTACCGTGAAGGAGTCCTCGTCCGGTACACCGCCAGCCGCCGCCGCAGCAGCCATCGAAGGCGCAGAGACCAAGGCCATCGAGAACGCCTCAGGCACCGAAACGCCTCAGTCAGACACGGCGAGCAACTATCAGCGCCCTTCGATCGAAGAGGAGCGCGATGAAACCGAAGCTTCGACTGCCGGCGCACCGACGCCCGCGACCACGGTCGCCGAACCGGTGCAGACTCATCAGTCTGAAAGGCAGGTCGCTAAGAAGCCTGCCGAGAACGAATCGCATTACTGGGTCAACGAACGCAGTGTCGGCGAATTCCACCGATCGTTCAACTTCCCAGGCCAAGTCGACCAGGATGCGGTTACGGCTAGTTTGAAGAATGGAATTCTGAGCATTGTTGTTCCGAAGCAGCAACCGAAGCAGCCGAGGAAGATCACTGTGCAGTAAATGCGCAATGACAAGAGAGATTGCTGAGTGAGGACTAATAATGGCAGTGGTTTCTAACAAAACGTGTACTATATCATGAGTCTGATGAGTTGCATGAGCATGGAGTACTGGATTCTGGGATTAGCATAGCAAATCAATCTGATATCAAATAACTTTACGTCCTCTAATCGTAGATTAGCTTGTGGTGTTGTGCGGGCATCAAGCGTGCTATGGAATTGTAATGTGACTTGCACTGTGCTCGTTGTTCTGTGATGGATGGGATCCCAAGTACTATGCTGAGCAGCATTCAGAACATCAATCAAGAGTTCGTTGCATCGTTTTTGAGTCTCTCGGTCATTCATAGGCCTTGTAATTCCCATCTTTTCTGCGCCTCGATGCGTCGTTTCGTGAAGCTGGAATTTTGTCGATCTCGTGAATGCCTTCATTGCAACTTTCCTTCCCGAGCAGCTTTCGCAACCGGATTCTCCACATCCACAACACCCGTAGCACGAAGCCTATCAAAGGTCAGTTCACATACACCCCTGCACTTTGAGCAACTTGAACATTACCTCTCAAAAAGCACAAACAATCTCTCTGCCTCTCGGATCTTCTCCTCCTCCGTCCTCGGGTCCTCCTCCTCAGGTTTCTCCATGTCCCGTCTCTGTCCCGTAATCGGATTAACAGGAATCTCGAGTCCGGATCCACGTTCAGCTGTATCACCCGAGCCCCCAGCGACATCTCTTCCACCCGCTTCGTCACCGTCACCGTCTTCGTCATCCGAGCCGAGCTCTTCAACTCGATTGCGGTCTATACTCGGGCCGCGCTGACTCCAGGCATCGAAAGCATTGCTCGGCACCTCCAGGTTATGGCTCATCAAGAACCCGGATGCGAAGCCATAGCCGATATTTCGCACAAACTTGTTCACGTCCTTGTCGCTGATCTCGAAGAACATTTCTTGTACGCTCTTGCTCATGTTCGGCGCCGCGGCGTTGGCGGATAGTTTCAGGAGCCGGCTGGACATGCTATCGCTCTGGCTGAGAGGTTTCTCACGGTCCTTGTTCGTGGGCAGGAGGACGTCTTTGAGATGTGCCTTGATGCCTTTCGGCGCGACATCGAAGATGCGGCGGATGAGCGTCAAGAGCGGCTGGGCGGTCTTTTCCAGCGTATCATCGGATTGCTGCCGGAGCGCCAGGTCGAGGATGAGGATCAGGCGGTCGACGTTGCATTTGCTGTCGAAGGCCGGGAAGAGGGCTTTCTGGTCGAGGTCCAACTCGAGGAGGGCGTTGATCACGTAGATGAGCGGGGGTTGGAGTGGGGGAGACGTTAGTTTGATGCGTTGGAGGAGTTTGAGGATCGGAAGGAGGGATCTGGAGAATGCAGGCTTTGCATCGACGTAGAAATGCGCGAGATTGAAAAGGAATTTGAGCGTCTCGGAGAGGGCGAGGAAGACGCTTTGCTCTTGTGCTTCGACTGCTTTTTGGTCGACTAGTTGAGGGCCCGTGTTGGCGGCGTCGCCGACTGAGGGGACGCGCTTACGACTACCGGATCGCATCCACTTTGCGTGTTGGGCGATGTTCGAGTTGATGCTTTCGATGAGCTGGTGCTGGGTGAAGAGGATGTTGAAGTCGAAACTCGTTCCGTACGTCAAGAGGAAGAGGACGCGGGAGGCCAGAAACTCGTCCTCTCGGTTATCGTGCTTGAGAAGTTCTGCCGCTCGTCCAGTGTAGTCTAAATCAACAAACTGTTGTCTCGTTTTGGGTGCGAGGAGCATCACGTTGGCGAGGCTCTTGAGTGCTGTTCGCGACGTCTTTGCGGTGCCGTGGTCGAAGCCATGTCGGCAGAGAAGCAGAACTCCCTACAAGACGTTAAGCAATGCACCGTGATATGCTGTGCGATTCAGTACCTGCTCAGTGCACAGTGGCGCTGCATCCTCGGCGGATCGAGTGTATGTCTTGAGTTGTTCAAGATAGTTGTCCCGCTCGGAGTGCGACAGATGTTCGTGCCCGACGTCTTGGTCGAGCTCGCTAATGAGCCATGCCAATGGCCTGGGCTTCTCCGCTACAGGACTGTCAGTGCTCGACTCCATATTTTAGAGGTTTCGATCTGCTTATCGTAGCTCACCTTTGCCAAGGTTGGCGCTGAGTCGGGTCGCAAACGACTTCATGGCTCAGAATCCATGCATGGACCAGCAGTTCAGGACCCACTTTGACAATCTTGAAACAATGCTATCGTCCTCGCTTTCTCAGCGACCTGAGAAGACGGGCTACAAGATCTTTCGAAATATGCAATGCGTGACTCTTGGAGAGTAGACGACAGAGCCGTCAAGTTGCGCACGCTCCTGGTTTTCTTGTTTGCTGGTCCGTCTCAGGCAGATTGTGAGGCGGGCGACTGTCTGTCGGCATTGCCTGACTTTACCAGATCGATCTAGCGTTCTTACACATATCGCTTTCTCCGCTGTCGATCAATGTTCGGCGCTGCTGAACTCAACTTTGCTCCGCCTTGTCGATGCAGCCTTGTCGTCTCGGCTTGGTGGGGCGGAATGGGATCATCACATGTGTGCTCTTTCAGGATGAGCTTTGACCTCGTAACTGCTACATGCACGGACTAAGATGAACCATTAAACGATCAGATACGCCTCTCAATTGGATCGTTTGCTTGTACAGTCGTCGCCGTATTCCTTGATCGAAGCCTGTATTTACTCCTTTCATTCTCAAGCACGCCGAAGATCCATCTAACGCTGTCAACATACGCCGGTAATAATCGTTTAGTCATAGCGCTAGATACAAAATGGCCCCACTCAATCGACTCACTGCTCCGAGTCACTACTCTCGTCGAAGAGGACTTCCGATCTTAGGGGCCCACTGTAAGCTCTTACGACGGGCAAGTACCAATCGACGCCTGATGTCCTCGTCAGGCTCATCCTCGATCCTGCCACTAACAGGAAACAACATTCGACCAGTCTGCTGTTTCGGTGGACAGGTCGCCTGAACCAATTGATCGCCCTTGCTCATGAAGTAAGGGGTCGTAGGCATCTTGCCGAGATCGTCGTTCTCATCACCAAATCCCCAGTCTTGTCCCTTCAGAACGGCGGGTGTTTCCGGAAGTGGTAAGTTTGCGGCACCAAAATTCATCGTCGGCGTCGGAGCATCGAACACGGGGGCGTCGGCATCAACCGGACTGCCTACATTACTGAATGTCAGAAATTCCTTGGTTGGCGAAATGTTGAGATTTGGAGTCGAGACAGAACGTTGTGAGGATCCAGAGGCCGGTCTGAGAGTGCCGTTGACATTTTCCAGCGCCTTCGGTTCCATGGACTTGCGTCTGTTGTGACCACCACGCGGAATGAAGCTCGTATCGACAATGTATTCAGCTTCCTCGACCCACTTGTTTTCACGTTCGCAGCTACTGAGGTTAGTCACGATTACTCAAACACATAACGATGAAAACTTACTCAAGAACCCAGCCGACTCCAACGCAATTCACAAGGCCCTTAGCCTCGCGAACTTTCTCGAGCGTCCGCTTTCCGCCATCCTTGAAGACCACATGCGTGATGCCGACTTTGCTTCCTCCAGGCGTTTCAGTGCTGCCGGATTTAGGATTCCAGCTCCATTGCTTGATGCATCGAGCACCCATTTGGGTCAGAAGCTCAACAAAAAGACCACTGGCATCAGCTCCCTCAGTAGTGTGTACGTCGACAAACACCACAGCACCTCGCAGTATTTGAGCGTCAGCGCCAACCCGAGGGGTCTTGAATGGAGTGGCCATGCGCGCCAGGCTATCATCCATCACTGGAGTACCAAAGCTTGACACGCGTCTATTGACCTTTCGAACTGGAGTCGTTTTATCGCATGGCGCTGGGCCCGGGCTGAAGGTAGGCTCGTCTACTGATTCCGTCTGATCGGTATCGTCGAGGTTTGTGCCGGCCAGTTCAACCAAGGCGCCTGGAGCAAGGGATTTGGCCTTCTTTCTGAAGGTCTTGGTCGGAGATCGCTCGTCTGCTTCCTTGAGCGGAACCTTTGACACGGTTCTGACCTCACGTGGTGGCGGCCGAATGGCTTGCGTAGGAGTCATGTTCAGTTCTAGAGGATCAGCGGTGGCTGCATTGGTGTCAACCTCCATTGCCATACTGAAATCGCCATCCATCGGCACGGTAAAGTCCATCAGCTGAGGATCGACAGGCACTATATTTTCGTCGCCATATTCAGATTGGTTGTCAAGTGACTCAGCTGGCTGCGTTACGTCTTCCAGCATCTGAGTGAAACCGTCAAATTGGTCAACTGTGGGTTCTGTGTCAGCAGGCTCTTCCATATCGTCCCGCACAAGCATTTCGTCGTCGAAGTAAGATGGCTTCGCGGGCGAAGTTTGTGCCTCTGACCCACTTGCGAAAGAGAGCTTGTTCGGAGGAGTCTCTGCGCCATTTTCTGCCCTGCTGGAGCCACTATGCGCAGCCCAGCCGTTGAATTGATGTGCCAAAGGGGTCATGCCCAAGCTCGAGCTTGCTTGTTGCGACAGGAGGCCTGATCTAGATTTCGAACCTGGCGTCGGTGTCGCAATAGAACAGTTAGAAGCTCTGAAAGAGCTAGTAGCACTCAGCTCATCATCAGAGTCTTCGTGGTCCTGGTCACGGAACAAGCTTCGGTTAGTCTTAAGTGTGCTGAGTCGACCGAGAGAAAAGTCAGCGGGCAGGCCAGGTGGCGTTGTGCTTTCAGCTTCCTTCTCATCAGGAATTTCTTCTTCGGCCTCCGTTCTCTGATTTCTTCCAGTTCTCGATGGAGAGATGACTATAGTATCGTCGAAGTCAAGGTCCGCAATTCCGGCAGACAAACAACTCTCGGCGTCGTCATCAGGAGCATTGTGGTTGAGTTCATCTTCGTTCTCCGGTTTGTGTGCTGGCTCGTCCTGTGACTGCTCGTTAGACTGCTTCTCGGCCATTCCCTTCGAAGCAAACAGCCGGCGCGGAGTTGCAGCCGAGAAGTTGAAGACTCGCGCATCATTGGTACCGACGGTGTCGTCGCCGAAGAGATATGCGGGCTTCTTCTCCTTCGGGAGAGCTGTCATCGATCCCAATGGTAGGTTGGGTCGGCGGGCCGGTGATTGAAGGAGTGACTGTTTCAAGGCTGGCTCAGGCTGAGACTGGCTTTGAACAGCTCTTGTAGCATCAAGGCGAGGCTTCTTGGCTGGAGAAGCCAACAAATGAGACCCTGAGTGGGTTGGTCCGCTCGATTCGAGGGATACCACTGGCTTTGATGGCGAAGTCGGGCGCTTAGCTGGGCTCATCAATAGAGATACAGCCAGCGTTGGTTGCCGACTGAAGCCTTCTCCCTGGGACGGGAAGAGTGCCTTGGAGGGGGAAGGTACGGATGCTGATGCAAAGGGTAGATTCTTTCGAGTGCATTGTGGTGGTCTCATTGGCGATCTGTTGAGCAAGGGACTGGACGGCTGCTTGCCATCAAGCTTCGTGGGCGATGGCACAGACGATTCGATGAAAGGCAACTCCTTGCGTGCACTCTGTGGCGGCCTCATTGGTGACTTTGCGAGCATGGCAACCGGGCTCTTGGAACCCAGCTCATCTTCCGAATCCGAGGAACTGTTGCCTTTCGCCACCTGGTTGACCTTCTTCGGTGAGAGGGGAGCGGCTTGCTTCGTGCCCGTTGCGCGAGTCTGTGCTGTAGTGTTGGAAGCTGCTGTCTTGCGGACTGGTCTGCCACGGATACCGGTCGTTGCCGGCTTTTCGTCCGTCTTGGTCTTGTTCGAAGCTCTGCCACGCACAGGCACGTTCTCTTTGTCCTGGGCATCTTCTGCGAATGCTACTTTCTTCTTGGCCGCTGTGCTTCGAGCTGTTGTCGACGCGGTCGCACCGGTCGCGCGTGAGGTGGCTGCTGCTCTTGTGCTTGGAGCTGTGACCTTTATGGTTGTGGTCGAGCTCTTGCTGGCCGCTGCAACTCTTCCTCGGGTTGTCTTCTTCGGAGCACTGACAACTTCCTTTGCGACTTCATCGTGTGTTTGTGATATGTCTTCCATCAACTCATCCTCGGACTCATCCACAATCGATGCTGCCCGTGTCCTCGTTCGAGTGACAGTCGGAGCAGCCTTCGGCACAGCAGCCTTGGTCGTGCGTGTCCGAGCCTTTGGAGCCGCAGACTTGTTTGCCTCAGCTTCTGTCTTCTTTGGTCGTCCCCTTGTCTTTGGAGGCTCCGGCATTGCGGTGAGTTCTTCCTCCTCGTTCTCGGCCGTGGTAGGCTCCTTGCTCTCCTTGATTCGCGTCGTGCGCTTGGCATCAGCTGCTGTTCTTGTACTCTTCACAGCTGTCTTTGACTTGTCGGTGGCTTTAGACGCAGTGCTGGTCTTTGTCGCTCTTGCCGTCTTAGCTGGAGCCACTGGAGCTTCCTGAACTTTGGCGCTGCGGGCTCGGGTGACGCGCTTGGGCGGTGAGACCTCCATGTCGTCAGTCTGTTTCCGCTTGCGAGCAGCTGTAGCTGCAGGCATCTTGTGATCGTATGACTTGGTGTTAGTGAGTTGGCGTCGAGATGAGAAGTATTGCGTTTAACGTGTAGAGGGAAGGATATGTTGATATCGAGCGTTGCGCCGCAGCTTGTTTGTTGACATTCCGCTGACTCAGCCGAAGCTCGGACCCTGTTCTTCAATCTTCGTCAAGCTCGGTTGAACAAATGCATGGGCTGAAAGCACGGAGCGTGAAGAGCTCAATTTAGAGAAAATGGTTTGACATCATCTTGTCTAGACTTGGAGTATTTCGATGATCAAGTGAACGGACTGATGAGGCTTCTCCCATCTCGCTTCAATGAATGTCCCACATTATCCCCAGTCCGGATCCTGTGAGGTATAATCCATGCTCCCAGGAACAAGATTACTTGGGACACGTCAGGACTTTCAGTATCTTCGCTAGCCAGTGTCTCACCTTCTTGTCCGGGTGAAGCAAGCCCTCCACATCCCGCGCGTCGCTCTTGAAGCACATTGAGCCGTGCCCATGTTTACCTTCCCAAAATAGCTAAGCGTTGAAGGCTTCCAACTCTAATGATCCCCGCACAACATTGATCTCGAGGGTAAACCGGCGATGTCGCAAGCATTGGAGCGTTCCTGCAAAGAAGGATAGTACGGCTCAAGTCGGTATGCGGTGTTCGTACAACCACCTCCTGAGGTTTCAAATTATCTTGGGAGGCGAACAAACAGAAGCTTGTCAAGCTACCTGGCCAAGGATGCACTGGCAGACCGATATGACTTCGCATGGTGCCTGCTCTGACCTCCTTCCGCAGCCCTGAAAGAGTGATCACAGCAGTAAAAATGAAGGTAGGTTGTATGGAACGTGCACAACGACCTCTTTAGCCCGCCTCGCCTTCATCAGCCATGCCGCGTTGGATCCCGTTTACAAAAGTCAAAATTGACGTACATAATGCAGCCAGAGGTAAATAAGCTCATTGTCTTATCGCCTGTACCTTTCATGCATGCGTCTGTGAGCCTATGACACTCGTTCGGCTCTTGACGTTCTCAAAGCTGGAAGCTTGTCGATGACTTTTGCCACCGGCGCCAATATCCTCACCTCGTCATCCATGACCGCGATTCAACCTTCCTGATTTGAGCAGCCGCATGTTATCGACAGATCCTTGTTCTTCAGATCCTTGTTGTTTACAGCGGCACCGATGCTGCCTTATGCAACCTTCACATGCACTTTAGCTCGAGTAAGCAGGACAGCATCCTGCAACCCACGAATATCTCGTTGTCGCCAAGCGGTGTCACTTCGAAGCTCGCCATTCACAAGAACGGCCAGGATGGAGATATAGATAAAGCTGCAAGGCTCTCGCGTCGTCCACCCCGATCAGCCATCTTGCCAATCCTTTTCCTTGCATCAGTGCTCATGATGGCTCTCAATTGGCAATATCTTCTCTCTGTCACGGGAAGTCTGATCGGCTTGCTTGCGTCCATCCAAGCATCACCGACTGTTAGTCAGATTGTATCTGGGCAGCATTTTCCCAGTCTGATCGACGTGGACCTCGAGCAGCTCCAGGCCGGTCTTAGAGCCCATCAATTTACCAGCTCTGATCTCGTAAAAGCATATATTGGCCGGATCCACGAAGTGAACGACACACTGAATGTCGTCCAGGAGATCAACCCAGATGCCTTGGATATCGCCAAGCAACTAGATGATGAACGAGCCGAGGGCCGGACTCGCGGTCCTTTGCATGGTATACCCATATTGATTAAAGGAAACATCGCCACGTGTGACAAAATGACCACTACCGCAGGCTCTTTCGCTTTATATGGTGCAAAACCTCCAAGAGACGCTACTGTGGCTGCGAAGCTGAGGAAAGCCGGAGCGATCATCTTGGGCAAAACCAATTTGAGTCAATGGGCGAATTTTCGGTCGTATAACACAACTAACGGGTGGAGTGCTTATGGAGGGCAGTGTTATGCGGCTTATTATCCCAAGCAAGATCCCAGCGGCAGTAGCAGCGGATCTGGAGTAGGCACGAGTCTGGGATTGTCTCTTGCGGCGTTGGGCACAGAAACAGATGGGAGCATCATCTCACCTAGTGAGTTGAGCAATCTCGCTGGGATCAAGCCAACAGGTACGCATAATTAGCCTCGCCTACGAATCCCGTTTGCAATACCAGCACTAACATTCGAGTAGTTGGCTTGACGAGCAGAGCTCTAGTCGTGCCCATCAGCTCCCACCAAGACACTGTCGGCCCAATGGCTCGATCCGTAAAAGACGCAGCATACTTACTCCAAGCCATTGTCGGACCCGATCTAGCTGACAACTACACCTCCGCCATTCCCTTCACAAAGACCAAATTCCCAAACTACGTCGCATCGTGCAAGCTATCCGGACTCGCCGGCAAAAGAATCGGCATCCCTCGTAATCTAATTTACCCAGGATCCATCAGCAACACCGTTGAAGCCGCATTTGAGAGCTCGATCACCACCATCCGTGCCGCCGGAGCAACGATCGTCGATAACGCGAACGTGACAAAGTTCGCCGCAGATCAGTTATACAACGGGCCCGCGGCGATGTCG
>UYJD01000003.1:2139883-2185573 GCA_900618795.1 Cyanodermella asteris | reverse complement strand
GTGACAGTACTCTCGGCAGATTTCGTCTCGGACTTGGTTACTGAATACCTGTCCAAGCTCAGCACGAACCCGAACAACGTGACAGACCTACCAGGCGTTAGAGCCTTCACGCAAAAGTTTCCCGCCGAGGACTATCCAGACCGGGACACGGGTGTGTGGGACTTCGCACTGGGCCTCGGGTTCAACAACACCAGCCCAGAATTCTGGCCCTACTACCAGATGAACCTAGAAATCGGCGGACGACAAGGAATTCTGGGTGCGCTGAAGAACAACAGTCTGGATGCTTTGATTCTGCCTAGCTCTCTTGCCTCGACAGGGCCCGCGCGTGTGGGTACGCCCGTGGTCACCGTGCCGATGGGTTCTTATCCTGCGAATACAACTGTACAGACTGGATCGAGGGGCTTGGTGGAGATCGCGCCGAACATTCCGTTTGGGCTCAGCTTTTTGGGGCCGGCTTGGTCGGAGGCGGAGCTGATTTCGTTTGCATATGCGTTTGAGCAGCGGACGCATTTTCGGGAGAAGACGCAGCCGTATATTAAGCCGAAGACGGAGATCGCGAGGGCTGATGCCTGATTGCGAAGTTGCAGATACTAAAGAAATGTGATACTCGGAGGTCTGTATGCATTCATTGACTGCATAACTTCAACTAGATGGCTTTCTGAATCGCCCCTGCATCCAGCACCGATACATCTTCAACTTCTTGTCCCGATTGACCAGTAACCGTCTATCAGCCGCAAGAGCCAGAATCTCAAATGCCGGGGCACTTTTCGCATCCAGCAGTACCGCCTTCTTATCCTCCTCGTCAGCAGTTTCAAAATCCGGCAAAACCTCAGCCAACTTCCCACTCCAGATACTCCGCAACTCTTCGATATCGAAAAAGTAAACCCGTGTCCCATCGCCACGAATGTAGAAATTCTCTTCCAACAACCGTCCCTTCTTGAACCGCACCTGCGCCAAATCGCCCCGTCCGTAGTCTCGGAAGCAAAGCTCGCCCCCCGGTCGTAGTGCCGTCCACACGTTCCTCACAGCCTGCGCCCACTGTCGAGGGTTTAGAGCGCTGAACGCGAAGATCAGAAGTACGACATCGACGCTTCCGGGCTCCACGCCGGCGGGCAACGTCTCCGTCACGCTCGCCATGTCCCAGACTTCGGACCGAATATGTTTCGTGTCGTAATCGGCATTCGACCGGATGAGCTCAACGGCCTTCTTCGAAAAATCACTCGCATGGATCATGAGCTTCGGGTTCCCGTTCCCCTTCAAAATCGGGTACGCAGTATTGCCCGCTCCGGCGCCAATCTCTAAAATCGTGTCGAGTCTCTCATTTGAATCAGGGACCCACTCCCCTTCCCTCGCCGGAGCCTTGCTACATTCCTCTTCATCCGCCGCACCGGTCTCTGTCACCGGTCTCGACCCCGGCGCCGCCGTACACGCGCTCAAAACCGGAAATTCCTGCCTCAACCACTTTCGGTTCTTGAAGAAATTCTCCTTATTATTCCCATAGAATCGATTCCACCACTTCTCGGGCTCTGCATTGAATCGTTTTCGATCAAAATCATCGACGCGGTGTTCCTTTTGAAAAGCGTATTGCTTCTCGGCGTACTCGACGAAGAGGGCGTCCTTTGTGGGGTCGACGTGATCCCAGGCGTTCCATTCGAAGACGTCGTCGCCGGCTTCCAGGTAGCGGCTGCCGAATTGGAAGGGGTCCGTCCTTTTCAGGTTGTTTGAGGGGTCGTGGGAGCGGTGGGGCGGAACGGTGGGTGGCGTTGCGTGAAGGGCAATGTTTTGGATTTCGGAGAGGGGAACGCTTGAGGTCGGCTTTCGGGGTGGTTCGAGCTCTTGGAGACTTGAGAGGGACATGGAGTTGAGGGCCTCTGTCGGCACGTCATCGGTCATCTTGAAATATTCAAATAAATGATTTCTGTGCCTGAATTTGTATTCAGGTCATGTATTGGGTCCTCGGAGAATTTGAGTCGGTAACTTTGTCCAGATAGTCTGAAAATACGTGAAGCAATGTTACAAGCACGCGGCTGTAAAGTCTGAATGAGTGTCGACGTGACACGGTAAACCTTTCAAAAGTGATTCGGCAACCTGAGGGTATGTCAAGGTGTGCTGGACAGGACGATTGTGAAGATTGTGGATGGCCAGGCCCCACTGCCGCCGCCAATCTTTTTAACGGCCGCCCAATTTTTCCATCTCACGCACTCCAACCACATCACTATAGCCTCAACCATGCCGATGGTGTGGCAAATTCGACCACACATGGTTGTCTGGATGCACACAAGCTTATGCTTTCGCCTTAGGACGCTGCACTAGTGCCGGCTTGGGAAATGGTCGCTATCTTGAGCATATCATTTGGGCACATACTTTAATGGATCGCTTCCTTCAGCCTTGTCTGCGTTCAGCCTCGCGTGTGTTTTGCTCCGTTTGATTTCGAGCACTTAATATATGGGCCTGGCCTGATTGCTCCGATGGAGCCTTCTATCGTGCTCGCGTTTTGTCCTTCGCTAATTGTCTGTGCCGATGGGTACCCCTTTCAAAGGTGGCTTCAACGCCACGACCGATGCCATTTACGCGAAAGTGATTGACGACCTCCATCTCATCTCCTTAGAAAGCCCGATCCTCGATTTGCGACCTTCAGCTATCAGTTTGGCCAAGGAATGCTGGATTACTCAAGACATGCACCATTTGACATCGGCTGATGCGACCGAGCAAGAGGGAACACGATACAATTTTATCACAAACAGCATGCGTGCCATGCTGCCCGAACAAAATTTGAGTGTCGGAGCCAACGAATTCAATTCTATCTGGCTGGTCATGCGGAGAATTCAAGTCACAGGAGGCACATTGATAAACGCGGTCAAGTGGTGCAATGCGGCAAACAAGCTCATTGTTCCTTCTCTTGACTTCACGGCAGACTGCGAAAGGACCGGCTACTTTTACAGATAACATATGACACCTCTACGGCCGATGCTCCCGTGGTTGGACGATATGATCGAGCTCTACAAGGCATCTCTCAGCCCTCCGTACAATGGCATGACCAATACGACAATTTCACTCATCGTCAACAAGACCCTCAATCGGGAATTCTCGCTCAACAAGACTGGCGATTATCATGTATTATTGCCTCCTTTTCACGAAAGCATGGAAGAGGCTGCTGCCCAGTGTGCAGACACTGCCTGCGCGGCGCTGGATTATTCAGGCAACACAGACGTAGCAGGCATCGGGGTAAGAGACTTTCGCAATTGATTTGGCTTGGAGCTCATGTTCTACAGGATTTGGTGGCATACAGCATGATTGCGGCTATGTCGACCCTGTTCGCACTCGCTGCAATGTTGCACAGCTGGTGTCAGCATTACGACTCCTTCCTTGGTATCAGACCCAACAAGAAACTCTTTTCAGACATACAAAGCGTCATTGATCTTTTGGGATGCTGTGATTTGGTTTGGTATAGCCGGTGGCGCTGCAAGTGCTTACAGTATCTGGACCAAGGCCAGCGAAAGTGTCTATGAACTGGTTGTCTCAATGATCGTTTCGCTCTTGCTAGTCAACGCCACTGGTGTCCTTGGCTTCTTGCATCTCTACCAATCGGCCCGAAAGCGCAATCGGACTCGTCACATCCGCTCTGCATCTCAGGTCTTAGTCGCGATTGCCGCGACTTCCACCATCAGTGCCTCTTTTGTCATGGCCCATACCTGGAATGATGTCGGGGTACAATATGTTGATCTGGCCTGCTATGCTGTAGAAAACTGGCCTCTCTGGTACTTCAAATCATCACTTGGACGGAAGTCGTGCTTCTAATCGCCGTGGTCATATACTTGGCGGTGGCCATTTTTCGGCGGTTCGATTACAAGGTGAAACGGTTTGATATTGTCGATTACTGGATAATGTCTGTAATAGGTCTTCTGGCGATGGCGGCCCTCTGGATGGACTTCGTGATGATAGTGCTCATACGTCGACGCGCGCAAGTGGCTTTCGGCTCCTCGTACGGCGACGACTCTATCAGTTATGGGCAAATCGTGTCGAGTGGCCTTGCATGGCAGGCCGTTTTCTTCCTGATGTACTCATCCTATTGTAAGTGGCCTTCTCGCATTCTTCACCCATTTCAGTCAGAGCTAGTCTAATGTTTTCAAAGTGAGGTACCGTCACGAACGCATCGTTTCGGTTTTCAAGAGGCCGAAAGCCAACAGAGCGCGAAGCCGATCGCCCTCACCCAATGCAGCAAGTACGGATTTACTGCAAGGGCATTCAAGGGATCGCAGTCAGTCGCCTGATCCAGGTAACATACGTCAGGTCCAGGAGACACATATGTCGGCGGGCAATCCTGAGCCGTTACAGCTTCAGGGGTCCCAACGGATTTCGAATGTGAGAGATCGCACTGCAAGGTCATTGCAAGCCTCTACGCCTTCTTCGAGAGTGCCCTCTTCAAGTCCCTACCAGGTGAGCCAGGGTGACGATTCACGGATCGATCTCACTCCTGGGCACATCCTCGTTCCAAGCCGAGATGTGAGTCCTGGTCGCAATGTGATTGAACTCCATTTCAGTCCTGGCCATCGGGCTCGGACTACTTGAAAGAGCTGACTTCAGCTGGCTCAATGGCTTCGGTCCGTAGAGTTGGCGTCATTATATCTCTTGGGATTAGCAGTCGCTTTCACCCAGTATCACTCTGGTAGTATTATTTGAGGCAAGCGTAAAGTTCTCATGATGAAAACATTGAACATCGGCACGAATTCGAACGCGGCATTCGGCCAAGCCCAAACTTCAAGCGTAATCTTGTGTCCATTGAAACATAAGTACAACCTTTACGGACATGCAAAGCAGCAATGCGGAAGACAGCTTTCTCGCCGGGACGGCCGCTGTTGTAGGGTTCGAGCGGAGCTGTCTCCGCAGGCATTTTGACAGTGGGGTTTGACTCACGATAATGCAGCTCGGCTCCTGGAGACCGGTAAGTGCAACTTTTCTGCTTCGCCAACAAGAAAACGACCAAGTGATCGAATTCAAAGACAAATCGACCACGTTTCCGTTCACAAGCAGCGACACCATAACCTGCTCAACATGGCGGAAACCGACGTCCGCAACGGCGACATGCCGCCGAGCGACAGTGAAGACAGTCTGCCCGGATCCCCAGCGCCAGAACTAGCCGCAGAGGGTAATGAAGAGGAGGATAGAGAGAATAACGAGAAGCTCAAGTCTGCACTCCGCAAGCCCACACGCGAAGCTCACGTGGAAGTTCAGAGGCCGGAGCTCCCAGAACAACCAGATCCCGCCACCGTCGATGTTTCCAAACTCACGCCGCTGTCGCCCGAAATTATCGCCCGACAAGCAACGATAAACATTGGTACGATAGGGCACGTGGCTCACGGCAAAAGTACGGTAGTAAAGGCTATATCCGGTGTTCAGACTGTCAGATTCAAGAACGAGTTGGAGAGGAATATCACAATCAAGCTGGGTTACGCAAACGCGAAAATCTACAAGTGCGACAATGAGGAGTGCCCGAGGCCGACATGCTACAAGAGCTTCAAAAGCGAAAAAGAGGTGGATCCGCCTTGCGAGCGGGACGGATGCAGTGGTCGATACAGGTTACTACGACATGTGTCGTTTGTCGATTGCCCAGGCCACGATATCCTCATGAGCACCATGTTGTCAGGAGCCGCAGTCATGGACGCTGCGCTGTTATTGATTGCAGGAAACGAAACTTGCCCTCAGCCCCAGACCTCTGAACATTTGGCCGCTATCGAGATCATGAAGCTCCAACACATTATCATTTTGCAGAACAAGGTTGACCTGATGCGCGAGGATGGCGCAAAGTCGCACTACGAGAGCATTCTGAAGTTCATTCGAGGAACCGTGGCTGACGGAAGCCCGATCATCCCTATTTCCGCTCAGTTGAAGTACAACATCGATGCTGTCAACGAATACCTCGTCAGCAAAATTCCCGTCCCCGTCAGAGACTTCACACAGTCGCCTCACATGATCGTTATTCGATCCTTTGATGTCAACAAGCCCGGTGCTGAGATTGAAGATTTGAAGGGAGGTGTCGCAGGTGGCTCAATCTTGACTGGCGTCCTCAAGCTCGGCGACGAGATTGAGATCAGGCCAGGTCTCGTGACCAAGGATGACAAGGGTCAGATCAAGTGCAGGCCCATCTACTCCCGAGTCGTCACGTTGCTGGCCGAGTACAATAACTTGAAGTTTGCCGTGCCCGGTGGATTGATCGGTGTCGGTACTCGCATTGACCCCACGCTTTGCCGTGCTGATCGTTTGGTCGGACACGTCCTCGGCCTCAAGGGCAAGCTCCCCGCCATCTACACCGAGCTCGAGGTCAACTACTTCCTTCTCCGAAGATTGCTCGGCGTCAAGACCGCGGACGGCAAGCAAGCCAAGGTGGCCAAACTGGCAAAGAACGAAGTCCTCATGGTCAACATCGGTAGCACAGCAACTGGCGCAAAGGTCGTCGGTGTCAAAGCCGATGCCGCCAAGCTCGTCCTGACAAGTCCCGCATGCACAGAGATTGGCGAGAAGATTGCTCTGTCGAGAAGAATCGAGAAGCATTGGCGTTTGATCGGCTGGGCTAACATCGTGGCCGGCAACACCCTGGAGCCCAGTGCAGACTGAAGGAGAACGACGATGATGGATGATGGGGAATGAAGCAAAAGCATGGCGCGGAGAACCGACCTCTGCTGCGCCTCTGTTCGATCTACAAAAGCAGCATAAGACCACCGGCGCCTGGCGTATGACCAAAGCGCAGAAAACCGTCTCTTCCTCTGTGGATTCCTGTCTACGCTCATGTGGATCTCGGCCGCAACATTTTGCATCAAGCTGAGAGCAGATCGTGGCAGTCGTGAGTCGGGCATTGCGTCTATTCCTCACTGATGATGGCAAGAGCTTCGTCTGTGCCTTTCTATATAGTACGAATGAGCAAAGAGAATAGTGCCACAACCAAAGGTCACAAGTGAGCCGTAACTTCATCATACATGAGATGTATACTCCGTTCAAGGGTATCGTCGTTGTCCACCACGCCGCTTTCCAAGATTCGAACTCAGTGTCTCCGAGCACGGGAATCTTCGTAGCCTCGGTCACGATGCCTCCTGCTATCCTCATTCTCGTACTCCCGCTTAGATCGATCTCTGTATCTGTGACTATTCCTGTTCTCGCGGTGTCTGTGAGGCCGATCCTTCTCCCTGTTGCGATCCTCGTCTTCATAGTCTCTCTGCTCTCGGCTGCGACTTCGATGCCTTCTCGTACGTTCTCTGGACCGGCTGTGATGCCTCCTCGAAGAATCCCGGTCATCAAACTCAATTCGCCTCGATCGATGACGGTCCCCGTCGTCTTTATACCGGTCTCTGTCTCTCCGATTGTCCTTCCTCCTTCTATCATCGTCGTCGTCTCCATCCCCTCTCCTCGCCCTCTCCCTCTCCCTCTCAGCCTCCTCCCTCTCCTCCTCTTTCCTTCGCTTCTCCCTCGCCTCCTTCTCCTCCTCGGTCACCGTCTCGCCGGTCTTCGCATTCCTCAGGACGACCGGATTATACGCCTCCCTCGTCTTTGGGCCCTTCCCCTTGTTCGCACCTTTCCCCCAAGCCCCCAACTCCTCGAGCCCCTCGGGAACATGTTTTGCACCGATTCCCAGCAAATTCGGCCGCTTCTCGAGCGTCTTCGGTTGGATGGCGTTCTTGCGCGCTCGCCCTACTCCGCCGCCTTCCTTCCAGCCCATGCCACGAAGGAGGGCGGCGCCGAATTCTTCGATGGGCACGGCTTCGTAGTCGGCGATGGTGGAGGATTCGGGGCGCGAGGCGATGTCGGTACGGAAGTCGGGTTCGTCGGGACGGCGGCTGCCGCTGGGGAAGTTGGTGGAGGTGGAGGAGTCGTCGGCGCCGGGGATGACGAGGGTGGATTTGCGTTCGGAGCCGTTCACTAGCCGGTCGTAGGCTTCTTCGTCGGCTGTCTTTGGTTTCGGCGCTGCTTCCGTGCTGTCTGGGGCGGTTGCTTCGTTGATTTGCACGTCGCCATTCCGCTCTGAGCGCTCCTTGATCACGAGTCCGTATTGTGTCTTGTCCGCTTCTTCGACGTCCGGCCCACGGTGCATTTCCCGTGCTGTTCCATTCTTCTGGCTCCCGTTCTGCTCTGAAACTCTTCGAGCCTGTTCTTCAGCGGGTAGCAGGTTCTTCCCCTTCCCCGGCCTCCGCCAGTCCGCATCGCGTTGTACCGGAATGACCAAAGGCTCTTTCTTCACCTTTTTGCCGTTTGCGCCCGCGACGATGGCGCCATTCTCTCCGAAACCGGTCACCGCCTGCGGTCCCCGTGTATCGTCGTCTGAGTCGTTGTCTTCCGCAAAGGCGCCTCTTTTCCGTTTTGCTGAGCTGGTGGGGGCCTCGGAGGAGAGCGTGGTCGTGGGTTTAGGAGCGAGTGATAACGTGAACGGTTTAGAGGCGACAGGCCCCGGGGTGGACGACATATTGTGATTGCTGCATTCGATCAATGGGGCGCGGTGGTATATAGAGATCTGATTGAATAATTACGAAAGTAGCTTGCGATCCCATCCGCAACTTTCGAGAAACAGCACATACACTATGACGCTTCCGCACGTGCGCACGGCCCGGTGTCTTGGCGAAAGAATTGACCCACTGAAACAGCCGCGAATGGTGAAGTATCCCCTGTTTCCTCCACTGAGGTCTCACGAGCGTCCGCTAAGCAGACTGCCCCCGGCGTCCTGCTTAGTGATACCAGCGGCGGCAATTTTGGCAGTCCCCTTTGAGACACCCTGGGAGCTTTGGCGATACCTTTTGCAGTACTCTTCTTCTGATACTCTTTACGAAGCCCTTCACCGTGTTTTCAGCAGCAGTCAAAGTACATAATTGAGCAATATACCTCGTGAAACTCTTGTCAATGCTTTCAGTCATGAAGTATGTGGCACCTCGGATTTCTAATTGACCTGGTGACTCACAATTGTCAAGATGTTCTCGTGCAGGCTTTGAGCTCACTGCCTTGCCTTCAAGTCGCCTTTTTCCTATCTGATCATATTCAATGCACTATCGTGGAACTTATTCATCACAGCGCTATTGTCGAGTGTGGCTATAGTAGCTCCTCAAATACTGTCACTGACCTGATGAATTTGCTGGTGTGTTAGTCATCATGTGCAAGCTTCCAAAACCTCTGGTAGACGAATTGAGTCGACCTCGTCTGGGAAATGACCAGTCTCTCGTCATCTGTCTATGCGGAATCTCAGGTTCAGGGAAGTCGACCCTATCGAAACGCATCCTCGCATCACATCCTTCGTTCCACCGCCTCTCCATCGATGCTATAATTGCTCAACGACACGGTATTTACGACATTGACTACCCGCCTGACAAGTACTCCGAATACCAGTCCGAAGCTGATGGCATCTACTTCGAAAGCTTCAAAAGCCATCTTCAAAAGGGTGAAGATGTAGTGCTCGACAGATCGTTCTACAGACAGGCTGATCGGGATGAGTTCAGGAAAATGACAGAGGACGCTGGCGGAAGGTGGGTGCTTGTCTTCCTCAAAGCGGACACCGAGGTACTCTGGGCACGTATCTGCAGGAGGCGATCAGAAGGTGTCAATGCTGATTCGGCCTTGGACGTCACAAAAGACTTGCTAAACACATTTATACGAGGATTCGAGGAGCCGAAAGGGGAGAACGAGATCATCTTACACATCGCCAACGCATGATACAACCGCGTCACTATCAAAGAATCTACCAAAGTCGATTGCAACCTCTGAGCCCACAAACGCGATGCCGATCTGTTTGCCGATGGTTAGTCCGCAGCCGAGTACTTGGGCCTCCAGAGAGCCTTCTTTGATCCCCATCTTGCCGTTTTCAAGATGAAATTGTCACTGAAACGATAAATAATCACATTTTACGTGAAGAATGATATATCATTTATACTTGTGATCGCTCACAGAGCGGTCATGGCCAAAACTGCTTCTCGGTCTGGTATTGCTCGACGGCCATGTTGAAGCGAGTCAGTGAGAGCTTTCTACAGCAGCTTACGCGCGCGCGGCGTGCTTACTTCAGCCATCACAATCGGTCAGGAACCATGGAACAGGCAAACATAGTTAGCGTGTCTGACCGAGGGCGGAGGAATTTAGTCTCACGAGTCTTAGCGAGAATATCAGATTGCAGGCGAGCGCAGGATCTGTGTGTGGGCCCAACCAAGTGTGATCCCTACTTATGTCGCCACCGATCCACTATCATAGCTGCCCCTTCCCGTGATGCCAGAGCCTACGACGCGCGACAAGTGCCACCAACGGCTTGCGGATACTCTCAAGCTGAACTAGCGTGGTCGATGTTCGGCTTCGCCGTTGAGTTATCGGTCAGCCTCCAACTATACGCGCAAGCTTATCTCCACATATCCATAGTTAGCTTGCACCGATTCCGCAGACATGTGGAAGCTTAGACAGCTTTCTTGACCAAATGCTGTGTATTGTGGGGCCCGACGACGTGATAGGCCGGAGGGGCTTGCATCTCACCTACAGTGGCCAGCTGAAGAATGAGGCCTGGATCAACATCACAGGAGCTAGTGTCAAGTTCCCCGCTCTCCAGAGGCGCTTTCAATACTGAACTGAATTAGGCAGGCTTCCTTCTCTTCTGAGGTGGCGCTGACATTTTTTTGAGCCGAGAAAGGATCGTTCGGACCATGCTACAGCTAATGGCAAGGGAAGGGCTCCATTTTACACACACTAGCACCTCATCTGGCAGATTGGCGTTGTCTAGAGCTCTTGCGTCTCGTTGTCGCCGGATACGTGGAAAGCAGTGACGACGGAAAGGACATCAAAACCTTACAGAAGCCGCTCTGGATTGGAGATAAATAGCATCTATGTCCTCCGTCTTCCCTGACCAAAGAGAATCAAGGCTACCTGACCTTTATTCCACTGGCGGGCTTTGATAATGGGACAAGCAATCTCAGATTTCATCCATGCGGCGGAGGAGAAAAAGGAGAAGAAGGCGGAGGAGAATTTACGGGTCCTCCAAGCTATGGTTGATGCAGAGCTCGACAAGTTTGAGGCGCAGCTAGACGCGTACGTCGTAGTCAATGCTATTTTTTACCCCGTGTTGCTGATTGGTTATTTACAACAGAAAATTCATGAATCCCGATGCCGCGTCGAAGACCGAGATCCCCGGAATAAGAGCGCTTCGCCAAGTTAGATTCAGCACATGCGAGATCAGCACAAAGGTAACACCAAAAGAGATCGATAAGTAGCATATTCGAATGAACTGACGGTGATCCTCAGCCGGCAGACGCAGTCAGTGGTGCGGTTGACGCATTTTTCAAGGCCGGAAAGGAAAAGTCCGTTGGCGATGCTGCCAGAGAGGGCTTCAAGGTAAGCAGCGCAACGCGAAGAGGCATGGTCTATTCCTAATAGTCCGCAGGATGTTGTCACCACGGCTTTGAATCAATTCCTGGGCAACGATCGGGTCGGTCAGACAAAGGAAAAGAAGATGTTCGTGTACATGCACCATAACACCATCGTCCGTCTTGATGTCTGCGTGAGTACATGACATCTGCAGTCAGGCACAACAACTGATCTGAGCTTCGAAGCTGTTTCGATGGAACTTTGCAGACGAGGGTTTTGTCGACACCTACAAAAGCTGCCTTGGATGTGAGTGATGCTATGATGACAGGGCAATCTTCGAGGAGGACTCACATCAGACTACGTCGCACTTTCGGCCGTTGATATCGATGCTCTGAAAACAGTCGAATTCCTCTATCTGGTCAGCGAATATGCCGGTAAGCACCTCATGCACAGACACAAGGACACGGAGCTGATTCAACGGCAGGTGACGACCCGGACAAGGTGGAAAAATACATTGAGGCACTTGGGAAATTGTACAAATCAGCACGAAAATTGCGAAGCCTCACTGCGCATGAGCTAATTGACTGAGTCATGTATAGTGGATCAAGACTTGCTTACGCCCAAGTGGCACGCAGGGACGCTAAAGGCTGGTGTGCGTGAACAATTCGTGATTCGTCAGTCGTGAGACTGCCCTCTGCAATCTGCCGCGCCCGGATTCGTGTGACCGCCTGATGCTGGAAATCCGCCACTTTCACAACAATCTGATCGCCGAAGTTCCTCGAAGCTGCGGCCAAACGGTCGTGGCGGACTCGCTGAGTGTGGTGTTCATGGGACTGTCTATGTGCTGCAGAAAGACGGCCGAAAGCCGAGGCTTTCCAGTGGTGGGATCTACTGTCATCGCGTCGTGCGTCGTACCAGCCCATTGCACACGCATCGTGTCGAAAGCCAGCTTCCAGTCATGACCTCGCGTGTCCGGGTTGGTTATGAGCATGTCCCGTACAGCCGGCATCATTAAGAAATCGACCCAGATGGGGTGAGGAACCCGCAGTTGGATTTCGCTCGGTCTCATGACCGACGGCAACGACGCCCACGTCCCCTCGCACGGGTATACTATCCACTGCTCTGGTCAGCTTGCGTGCTCCGGATTGAGGGTTCGATGAGCAACTCACTCTCATCATACGCGTAATCATGTGGAAAATGGCCAGCTTGGTGGTTGGATCCCAAGCCATGCCTCTCAACACGCGCTCTGCGAAATCAGCGACAGGATGAGCATCCAAGACCGCCACGTTCGAGAAGAGAGACGCCACGTCTGAGTTTTCAGGTCCAATGACTTCCATTGGTGACATTCCGGTCAGGAGGTACTCACGTCGACTCGTCTGGAAAGCCCGATAAGTGTCGGTGAACGTATTCGTGAATAACGTTCCGAAAGGATCGGGTCCGGACATGTTGAACGGCATAAATCTGTACCTTGGTATGGTGACATCCTGCATCGACCGCGGATCGAATATCATGCTAGACGTGGAGAAACTGGCTTGGGCTACATCGAGATGCCGCTTTGAAGCACCACCTGCCAATGCCGAGGTCAAAGCCGAGTTCGAATTTGGGTCGGACTTGACAATGCGTTCCACCGGAGGTGGATCGAACCCAAAAAGACTATCAGGAGCTGCTGCTGAAGGAGATGTTGTCGACTACCCTGTCAGCATCGAGTTTGTGGGCCACCACCAGATCTGAACCGTTTATCACCACTTACCTTCAACATGCCGAAGGTGTGGTTCTGCAAATCGCGGCCATCATCTTTTTGCTGCAACGCTTTGGGTCTAGCGCCTGACATTGGCTGCGATTGCAACGATACTTGCGCTCGGGCAAGCAGGTTTTGTGCATCTGTCTCGCGGATATGTTGCAGCGCCAGATATGCTTCCTGCACTTGGAACGACGGTCAGGTACTCTTCTCGAAATGTGGAACTCTAGCGTCCCTACTGGTCATGCGCTTCAATTCGTCCAGCAACGACTCATAGTCTTTGACCTGGGCTGAGAGACAGGATACTAGATCACGGAGGTTGCTATTTCGTCTCAAGTCGGCCGAGTATTCGCATTTCGTTGCCTTCTTCGAACACATGGAACAGGCAGGCCGGAGTCCATCGCACTATTCACAGACTTGTCAGTTTTAGGCCTTCCACTACCCCAACACCAGATTCACCTTGGACTTTCTCCTCTGACATGCGCCACACGCGATGTTGATGATGTCTCTTTTCTTCTTAGTCTCGGCCGCGAAAGTGCTGTAGGCACGGTTCGGTGGCTGCTCAGCGGGTGCCAGCAGCGGCCCAACTTTCCTGTAGGGATTTGAGCCGCACCTCCAGCCGCCAGCAGCATAACTTTGCTGTGCCATGGAGTGCAGGGCTGACCTCAGGCATGGAGATGATCAGACACTGTCGAAGAACAACCGGCTCACGAGTCCAAGCTTCCGTTTGACGACGCAGGAAGAGGGAACAAGTGCCTCCTTTAACATTCTCCGATTCCGCTCCTGTCCCTCTCACATCTTGATAGCACAACATAAAGCTAGTGCCAAAGACGCCTCTACAGCCACTTATTCGGTCAAGGGCAATCGTGCAAGCAGCAGCAGCATCGAGGTTGCTGGAATTGGTCCAATCGCAGCTGTCCGGAACCTGGACAGGTTCCGCTCACGGCGACCCGATGATTGGGCCAACGGGTTCAAGAATGCTAGTCACTTTTTGGATCCTTGCATTGTGCGACACATGGGCACAAATGGGCACAAAAGGGCCGGTTGCTAGACCCCGCCTACAAATTGCCCGAAGGCATGGGCATGCGGCTCTTCGAATGAACCAGAAACATGGAATGCTTTCTCCTAGCTTGACCATGCGAGTTCGACATTAGACAAAATCTGTCTGAAGATGGGCCCGCCGCAGATATCGCCAATATCTTGAATCATTGCTGACTGGGGTTTCCTTGGACTTCTGATGCATGATGGTTCGACCGCTGCCATGTGCCATTTGAGCCCAGGTTTTGATGACAAGGGACCTTCAAGCGATGCAGCGCGTTCACCTATGCAAGCTATTTGCTGTGTCACGACGGACCATGGTAGCTGAAGTTGCGAGGGATTATGCAGAGATTCCGGGACTACTTTGACGTGGCGAGCTTCTGTAGGGGCTTGCTGCTCTTCGATCATGAATTACTCTTGATCTTGCCGAAGGTGCATCTGATTCCCAGCAGGCATGAGCTCCTCGCTAGGCTCAGAGGTTCACAAATTATTCCATCACAAACAAGTTACCAGGCTGGGTCCGCCTTTCCCGGCGATTGCTCTCCGAGGATGTCCTGGATACGCGAGACACGATAGATGAGCTTATTTCGATCCGATGAGCCCACAATGCTGTTCATCCTTCCCCTATTATTTCAAGTCACGCTTCTGCATCGTAGGTCTGCAGCTACAGCACCTGCTTACTCGGAGAAGAAGGCTCCCAGACACTAACATTCAAGGTTTCCCGCCATCTGTCATGAAGCGAAACGGGCCGAAAATGGACAATCATTAGCCAATCGATGATCTACCCGATCTAGTATTCTACTTTCACACGACTTCATGTCCTCAATTTTAAATATCGGCCACGAATTAATCACTACCGATTTGTAGGCCTAGTACAGATCACCCAGCCACGGCGACGGCGACGGCAATCCAGGTTGAAAAGGGTCGTTGCGACCCGCCACAGTGGTCAATCAGCCTGCTGAAGAGTCGCACAGCTCCTGCGAGAAGCACATTTCGACCATTCAGGTGGCCACGGAATCAGCGTCCATTGCAGCGTGTCTTCTGCACGCACTTCCAAGCCACTTGCTCTCTGCATGGCGCCAGACGAAGTAAAATGAGACTATGGGAACTCACCCATGGTCTGCGGGAGGTCAGTCGTGTGTATTGGGCCTCCTTGCGCAATCCACGCATCTCACTTGCTTGCTCGTACCGATAGTCATGGGAGGACCGACCATTCTGGCAAGCCTTCGTGCTTGTTGTGTGCCGGTGCGTTAGCAGCTCCTATGAGCAAAATCCCCTCAACAACCTGGAATGTATCACGTCTTCAACATGTCGATAACGAATCGCTTGCATGTCTACCGCAGTTCGAAGCCTTGATGTTGAATAGACAGCTGTATGAGAATCCTAGTCCAGAATCAGACCTGGTAACAGTATGGCCTATAAATAAGCCACACAGGTTGTCAAGCCACAGACGATGCAGTGGAATCGTTATTTGCCTATGAAGTAATTGGCTCAAACTTTGGTGCCACGGCTTGACGGTAGAAGCCGGTCCTCAGGGACGATTTGCACGACCGAGGTTTATGAGCCCCGCCAGCTCTTACTCAACTCATAACGTGCGCCACAAAGTGCTCTCAGACATGACTTGGACGTCTCTTTCTTAATGATACAGCCTCCTGGAGTCACCCGGCCGCCGCGTTGAAGATGGGCAACGTCCATGGGCAGTCCGCCATCAGCCCCACCGCGCGCAGACCATCCCGGCACCCGCGGAGCTCGCCGACAGCATCTATATCTCCCACCTTCAAAGCGCCGGCTTCCCCTTCCCGATCCTCAACCTCAAGCTGCTGGCGCTGACACAGCTCACCTTCGCCGGACGCCTCTTTCATGCCTCCGCATCAAGGCCATTCCCTGATTCGTCTTGACAGATGGCTTTGGCGGCCACCATGAAGGCCTTTTGGCCCTTCAGTGGCAACGCCCTTCCCAGCGTGTCCCAGGACCTGGAGACGTCCGGACTCTCGACAGGATGCGTCGGAGACAGAGATGAGCGCCTGGCGTACAATGACCAAATCGCTGACATGAGGGAGCGTGAGTTCCCACAGCTGAAGGACGCCCTCTATCTAGATCATGCGGGGACCACTCTACCGAGCAGGTCGCTCATTGATAGCTTCTCACAGCACATGCTCGCGAATCTGATTGCTAACCCTCACTCGGCTGCAACGGCATCGTCCCAGTATTCGAGCCGAAAGGTTGACGACGTACGTTTTCGAGTGCTCCGATTCTTCAATGCCAGTCCCGATGACTTCGACTTGGTGTTCACTGCGAATGCTACCGCGGCGATCAAACTTGTGGGCGACTGCTTCCGAGACGCTGCCGAAGAAGAGGGAACAGCATGCTGGTATGGGTATCACAAAGACGCACACACAAGCTTGGTCGGGCTGCGCGAGGTGCTGTCCCGCGAGTTTCCAGCGAAGTGCTTCGCCAGCGACGAAGAGGTCGAGACGTGCCTGAGTCCAGAATCGCTCGCGCCAGAGAACTCCGACCAGGATCCTCGCATGCCGAGTCTCAAGCTCTTTGCCTACCCGGCCCAATCGAACATGGATGGCAGGAAACTGCCTTTGTCGTGGATCCCGCAAGCGCGTGATGCGGGAATGTACACGCTTCTGGACGCTGCGGCATTGGTCTCTACATCCCCCCTTGACCTCGGGGACGTCGATTCGGCCTCTGATTTCACTGTTTTGAGCTTCTACAAGATATTTGGCTTTCCCGATCTCGGTGCTTTGATTGTCCGCAAATCGGCAAGATCCGTACTCGAGAAAAGGCGCTATTTTGGCGGAGGCACTGTCGAGATGGTTTCCTGTCTAAAAGAGCAATGGCACATACGCAAACAGACGTCCCTACACGAGAAATTAGAGGATGGGACTTTGCCAGTCCACAATATCATCGCACTGGATTGCGCCCTTGAGGTGCACTCAAAACTGTTCGGTTCGATGCACCAAGTCACATTTCACACCTCATTCTTAGCTGACAGGCTTTTGCATGGCTTGCAGGCACTTACGCATGGCAACGGACGGAGTGTCTGCAAGATATTTGGCGACCGTACTACAGGATCTCATGGTCCAGTAATTGCATTCAACATTGTCAACTCAAGAGGTGAATGGGAGAGCAACTTCGAGCTCGAAAAGCTTGCAGCGGTCAGAAATGTCCAGTTGCGCACGGGTGGTGTTTGCAACCCTGGTGGAATTGCATCGGCGCTTCAATTGAGTCCTTGGGACTTGCAGAGCAATTTCCTGGCTGGACAGAGATGCGGCGGAGAGGATGACATCCACTCAGGAAAGCCAACTGGCGTTGTGCGAGTGAGTCTAGGGGCATCGAGCACTATTGCCGACGTTGACGGCTTTCTCGCGTTCGTGCGGGAATTTTTCGTGAAAGACACAGAGCATGATCTGAATGCCGATGCAGTGATGCCATCCTACAGCAGCTTCCACATTGAGTCACTTGCCGTGTACCCCATCAAAAGCTGCGCGGGTTGGAACATACCACGTGAAATTCCCTGGCCAATTCGATCGGAAGGTCTAGCCTGGGACCGGGAGTGGTGCCTTGTCCATCCTGGAACCAAGTCTGCTCTGAGCCAGAAGAGACACCACCGGATGGCACTGCTTAGGCCGAAGATTGATCTGGACGCTGGGCTGCTACGCATCGTGTATCATGGTCCCTTACCGCCCAATATCCCATCGGAAGTGAGCATACCATTGTCAGCCGATCCTTCCGTGTTCACTAAACCGTCCGCTACCTGTGACTCAAATGTGTGCGGGGACACGGTCACGACGCGAACCTATGCCGACGACGACATCAACAATTTCTTCAGCACGGCCCTCGATACACCATGTGTACTGGCAAGATTCCCTCCATCCGGATCAGGGCCATCAACTCGACACGCCAAGCCCCACCTCCACGCGAACAGCATCGTGCCGCGGCCACTCCTGCTATCGAACGAGTCTCCGATCTTGATAGTCTCGCGCTCAAGTCTGAATAGGCTCAATGAAACGATCAAGAGCAACAACCCGCCGGGCATGGCAGTCCCTGCGGCGGTCTTCCGTGCCAACATCGTAATTGCGGAGGAATCGTCAGGGTTCGAGCAGCCATTTGTGGAGGACCTATGGTCGTCAATGACGATAGGATCTAGGCATTCAAGTTCAGCCGTAGCGAACCTCGATATTCTGGGTCCATGCCGGCGCTGTCAAATGGTCTGCATCGACCAGAGTACGGGTGAGAAGTTCACGGGCGGAGAGCCCTTCGGCAGCTTGTCCAAGACTCGACGAAGGGATGGCAAGGTCTGGTTCGGAGTGCATTCTGCTCTTTCGGGAAAGGAGACACTGATACAAGCGGGAGACAGGGTGGAGGCAAGAAGTTGAGAGTGTATGATAGACCTTATCAGCAGCATCGAGCCTGATGGATCAATGCAAAGGAATTTGCTTGTCACCTGAGAGCCATGTTTTCGATCTGAACACGCGAGCGTCTCACTGTAGTCCTGTAGCTTTGCCAAACCTTTAATCTCCTCGACGACAGGGGTTCCACCGTCGAAGTGCGACACCTCGTTGCCAGGTAGATTGTTCGAAGGAGGAATGCAATGACTTTGTCCACGAGTTGTCGATTGCAACGTGCCTATAATCAGCAATGACGTTTTGGAGAATCCTTCCCGACCAATTTTGGCGTGCCGTCCAACCAGAAGCCTCCATAGCTGCGCCGCAATACTTAGCTCATTACACTCGCTTTGATGCATGCCTCAGACACACCTCGACACCTGCCGAGTCCAAGAATGGAAACAGAAAGGAAACGAAAGCGTCTACCCAACTTGACAAATGGGGGCATATAGCTGTTAGATTGAGCGTGTGGCCCAAGGAGCACGTCTCGAACATGATATCACGCCGTACATTTCCATGCAAATTGACAGTAAGCTGTATACCACATCACCTCACATTTCATCTCTCATCGACTCTCCGTCGCCTCCGCATGTCCAATAAACTCAACGTCCGGAAAGCCCCCACTCGGACCCGTCAACAGCCCTCCTTCCCCCTCGCCCTCCCTGTCCTCGAAGACAAAGTCGAAGAACGCAACCGTATACCGCCACACAATCTCCGTCAAGCGCCGCCCACCCACCGTCCCCGTCAGATACTCTGGCAACACGCCCCTCAGCCCCAACAAGTCAGCCAACTGCGGCAGATCCGTGTATCCGTAATGCATCGTGTTCCGAGGCCGGACCCACGTCTTCCAGCCGCGGACGTGGTTGGCGTAAATGTCCGGCCAGGAAGCCGAAAAATCGGAGATTTCCTCGGACTGGAGCATGAAGAATGGTTTGGTGATGCTGTTGTTGGCGACAGAGCCGTAGAAGGGCCCGTCGAGGGTGGATGCGCCGAGGAGGCGGGGGTCGGGGAGGGTGTTGGCGGCGGTGCTGCCGCCGAAGGAGTGGCCGTAGACGATTGCGCGGAGGGGGGAGGGGCAGGTTGTTTTGGTGCTGCAGTTTGAGGTTGAGCTGGAGGTGGTGTTTGAGATTCTGGTGGAATGGGAGGAGGAGGGCGAGTAGCTGCCGAAGCCGGGGACGGTGCCCTGTTCGATTGCGTCGAGGACGGAGATGACGTCGGCGTCTCGGATGGATTGTAGGACGTTGATGCCTGCGAGCCCGCCGTTGTCGTACTCGATCTGCTTGACGCTGGGATACGCGACGGTACCGTCGGGGAAGGCGGCTGCGGCGGCTTCGTAAGTGTGGTCGACGGCGACGACCGTGTAGCCGGAGCTAGCTGCCGCTTGCAAGGTGGACGAGTATATGTGGTGGGTGCCACCGTATCCAGGGCTGAAAATCAACAGCTGACCGGATGATTCGAAATCCGGGATCGGTCGGGAACAATTGTCCAGCTGGACTGGGGAGAGGATGGTCGTTTCGTTCGAAGACGGGGTCATTCCCACCGACGCGAGGAGGGCAGCTGCGACGACGGGCGGCGCATAAGGGATCTTGGACTGGTACTCGAGGGGACAGGTGAAGTTGTCGAGGAAGGGTCGGTAGATTGTGATCAAGAGACGGCGCAGCTCTGGGGATGGCGCCAGTGGATCTGGACGTGAGGTCTTGACTTCATGCTCGTAGATTGAGATTGGGTATGGACCGAGGTGAGCGGAAAGGGTAACGTTGGACGGGGAGGTCGATTGTCCAGCTGCACCGCTAAAGTGAGTAAGGGCCAGGACGCCTGCACCGAGTTTGGATTGGAGCTTCATGATGGCTAATTGCTCTGGTGGCAACTGTGAGAGAACGGTTCATCGGCAATAGGCCTTGCCTGGGACTTTATATTGTACACTTCACACCGGCATGGCTCTTGCCAGCCTCAATTGACATGTTTGGAACATTGTTGAGTTCAGGCTTGAGCATAGCCTCAGTCTTCCCTGCAATCATTCTCGGCAACCTGGAAGTACCCACGGATGAGACTTTGACAATGGCCGAGGGAGCCGTTAAACAATGGATTTTCCAGTATTCCGTACATTTGGAGGTCATTGACTTTGAAAAATGGCATGATGTAGCGGCTCGTAAATCTCAAGCAGGTTAGCCTTCACGAGCTTTGGCTTTCGTGCTGACTCTGACCAGGCAGCGACATTTTAAGAGAGTCAAAAAGCAGCTTACGTGTACGCGCATACAGCGCCTCAATATGTTGGTTCTCGATGACCAATGACATTGTTCAATGATAACCATATATCGAAGACTTTGATCCGCAGCAAGGCGGCCATTACCAAACCTAAGGTATCATGCTGTGCTTTGGTGCTTTCATCGGTCTTGAACTTGAACTCGAACTCCTGGTCCAGGGAGGTATGTAGCTAAGGCTAATGGACAGAGGCGTTGCATCGGAATTTGATCATCGAGCCACCCCATTACCTCTACGACCATATGCAACAAGAGCCATGCGTGCGATGTGTTCAATACATACTTGGCACTGTTCCTGTGATGGCAGCTGCAATGGTACGAAGCAATGAAGGATGAGGGAACGTGCGCGACCACTCCTCCTCACGCATTCTGTTCCGGCACGCCTTGACACCCTGCTGTGCCGCGGACGCAAATAAAGTGGAGGAGCAAGCTCAAAAGAACAGATGAAACGTTGCCAGAACTTCTTGGCACCTGATTTCTGGCGAGAAGGCCAGTCAGACGCATGACCCGACAGAACCGCGGCGGCTGAGGCGCAGTGGACCTTTTTTCATCTTCGACTTGCAACCTTACTCAGCATGAAGCGGTTACTCTGGCACGTTTCGCAGCCTCAGCAAGGCAACATTGAGCGTTCCTGGTTGTCGACCTTGACACTGTGATACCAGGTTTCGGGCATGATCTTGGTCAGATGGGAGCCTGCGGAGGCGATTCTCCATTGCCAATCCAGCCTGTGAAGAGCCTTAAGTGCGGTTGACGAGCCAATCAAACCTCCTCGGTGCGAGTGAGATACGCGCGGAGCCATAGAGCGCGAGAGAATACTCCAGGATGGCTATTGCCAATGTGAACCACGGCACAGATACTGGTGCACCTTTGCGAGGAGTTCTGCTGGTTCATTTACAAGCCAGTACAGTACATCGACGGGCCCTATGCTGTTTGAAGCCGTGGTCCAGTGTTCCTGGTGCCGTGCCTCATCTGCCATTCGGCAGTCTGGGGTGTTCAAGGCAATCCTCGAGGCTCTGCTGTGAGTCTCTGCCACCTGGGAACCAATTTGGCGAGGCGAGGCGAGGCGAGGGCAGCCTTCAAACCGAATCATGTATATAAGTTCCATCCCTTTTGCATCCCCATCTCCCCGAACAGATCATCTTTCCCTTTCTTCATACAGCTTTGCATCTTCATTTACTCAGCGTCTCCTTTCCAAGTTTTTCATCATGCTGTCCAAGGCATCGACGAGTGTGGCTCTTTTGGCGGCATCTTTGTTCTCAATCCCAATCACCGCACAGTTCCCTCCCAAGCCTGAAGGAGTCAATCGGGTCGACTCGAAGACGTCTCCGGGCTCCTACCTAACCTACAAAGAGGTCAGTCGTACAGTCTCGAAGCAAAGCCCAGCTTAGCTTACTCTGCTTCACAGACAAGCATATGTGAGACCACACCCGGCGTCAAGGGCTACAGCGGCTACGTGCACATCCCACCCAATGAACAAGCCGGTCGCAACTACGATACGAACACCTTCTTTTGGTTTTTTGAAGCAAGAGAGAACTCAGCAGGTGCTCCGCTAGCCGTCTGGCTACAAGGTGGACCTGGTGTACCCTCAATCACAGCAGCACTCGGCGAGAATGGCCCCTGTCTTCTGGCATCTGATTCCAAGACCACGATCAACAACCCTTGGTCGTGGAATCAGAAGGTCAACATGCTGTACATCGACCAGCCGGTCCAGGTGGGCCTCTCCTACGATTCGCTGGTCAATGGCACGATCGATCAGCTAGTATCGCCCGTGCTCGTGAACATCTCGGACTTTAGCTCAGGTGTTCCAAAGACAAGCGCTACAAAATACTACGGCACGTTTCCTTCTCAAAACAACAAAACCACTGTCAGCACGACCGCAGCAGCAACCGAGGTCATTTGGGAGTTCATGCAAACTTGGACCAGAGAGTGAGTGGCTAGCCACTCTCCCAACTTGCGCAAAGGCATACTGACGTGCACAGATTCCCTGAAAAACAGCCGTCTGACGGCAAGTTCAGTGTCTGGACAGAATCGTACGGCGGCCATTACGGTCCTGCCATTGGTGCATACTTCGACAAGCAAAACAAAGCAATCGAGTCAGGCAGCCTGCCAGGTGCAAAGCCGTTGACTCTTGACACTCTCGGAATCATAAACGGCTGCATCGACGCCAAAGTACAGATGCCTCTGTGGCCTCAAATGGCTTTCAACAACACGTACGACCTGAAGCTCATTAATCAGACGACTTTCGACGCTGCAACAGCTGCATGGCCTAAATGTGAGGCAGCCATCGACGCCTGCCGGAGCACTTACGCCAACAGCTCGTCCCCGCTTGGAAGCAACAGCACCATGTACAAGGTGTGTGGCCAGGCATATGCACTCTGCATGAGCACCATCCAGGCTGCGTACCCGCTGAAGACGCATGACAAGTTTGACATAACCAAGACTCTACCAAACGACATCGTCCCGAAATGGCCTGCTGGCTATCTGAACAACGGCACCATTCAAGCCGCACTTGGAGTCCCTCTGAACTTCACAGGACAGTCTCCGGCCGTCGCAGGCAACTTCGAGGCGAGTGGCGACTTCATGTACGCCGGAGGTCTGCAAGCCCTGGAAGAGCTCCTAGACAGAGGCGCCAAGGTCGCACTGCTATACGGTGATGCAGACTATCAGTGCAACTGGCTCGGAGGCGAGCAAATCAGCCTGGCACTCAATGCAAAAGTGAGCAACTCTTTCCATCAAGCCGGATACACAAACATCTCCACCAACGACAGCCACGTCGGCGGCGTTGTCCGCCAAGTCAGCAACCTCTCCTTCTCACGAGTCTTCAATTCGGGCCACGAAATCCCGTATTACCAGCCGGAGACCGCGTACAAGATCTTTGAGCGCGTCATGTTCGATCGAGACGTGGCTACTGGTCAGGTGTGCACCCAGGAGAACCCAGAATACGCGACCAAGGGCGCTTGCAACGTCTTCGGCATCAAGAACGTGCCTGACAAGCAGACGCCGCCGAAGTGCTATATGTTGGATATTGGTGAGACCTGCACGCCGCAGGAGATTGCCATGATCGTCAATGGCACGGCTGTGGCGAAGGACTATGTTTTGCAGAACTGAGGGGCGCAAGTTTGGGGGTCTATGCTAAGGGGGGCTTTCAAGTCAACGTGAACGTTGCGTGCACGATGGAGTCATTGGTATCCACTGGTTGGACTCAGGCCGCTTGCATTGGCAGGGAGTTATTTTCATAGACAGTTAACCATTACTTTTCCCGCGATTCGAGGGCCAAGCAATGCGCGCAGCGTGTCTCCGTTGCGGGTGGAACGAGATCGAACGCCATCAGACGCGTTGAGACGAACCGAGGAGCATGCTCGACCAGTTCCCTACCAATAGATGGGTATCTACACTTGTCCAGTAAGCAGCTGTGGAAATTAGAGCTATACACCAAAAAATGTCAAAGAGTAGCTACCTTAGGCGTTTGCCTGTAGAGCACTCATTCCCACGCCTTGCAGTACGTGAGCCGACACGGGCAAGAGTGTCTACAGCTACTTGAGCTCGTACTGGCGCAGCGAACAGCATTCGAGCGGACATCAGCAAAGGTTGGGAAGGAGCTACCGGCGCGATGGCTACCTTCGGCGCCCAGTGGTCGAATGCGGAAGGCGCGTTGAACAACGATTGATTTCAGGGAAGGCGCGAGGCTCTGGCAATGTAGAGAAACCAGGCACCCCACCTTGACAGGGAGGAGCCTTCCTGGAGCTCTCACCTGCTGTGCATCTCCGAGCTCTTCCATTCTCGACTTCGTATTCCCTGCTTCAGCTTGGCCAGTTTGAGAAAGGCCGAAGCTCTGCTCATTGCCGACGGCCCCTTTGTGAAACCTTTTCCCTGGAATCAGAACTTTATTTTACGCGAGCCGCAACGGCGCGTGAGCTTGGACCCTGACGCGACATCAACTCAATTCGTCGCGTCTCCCCACCACATCGCGCACCATCCCGAATCTGGCCCCTTCTCGTCGGCGTATTCACGCAGCTCCCGGTGTTACTCTCGATTGCTGGAGATTTCGTCACCGGCTCAGTGCTCCGGTGCATGTCTTAAGTACGAATCAGCCGGGCCGCACGAGCCGTTCTTGCAACCTATTAACGATCTCCACTCTCTTGCTCATCCCATGAGCCACAGCAGCAATCAGCATGTCACAGACCACTGGTAGTCAGCCAAGTAGTCTCGGAGGCATGTCAACTGCTCCGCGCTCTCTCTCCACATATGAGGAGCTCCAGTAAGTCGTATTCCTCAACTGACCTCGGATTGAAATTGATCGCTCAACAGGACCTTCCATGATCTCACATGGCAATGCCGGCCGCAGAACCTGAAAGACAGTCCCGATGAATCAATCTGCATCGTCGCAGTGTTATGTCCAGACCGCGACCCACTGATCCAACAAGATGCTACAAACTACCGCTGGCTTAAGTGCAAGCCGAGTTCCAGGTTCAGCAAGGTGCGAAAAAGTCTTCCTCCGGAGTTTTCGCTACGCCCCTCTGACGTCCTTTCCGTGTGGGGGGTCATCCCAAGCGAGGAAGACACGATATCGAAGCATGCTTCTGCTGGCAACAACTTCCTGGCAGTGCAAATCATTCGCTCCACCGCCACGCAAGAAGCCGTTACAGATTCACGCGACCAGCAGGCCAAGCAGCCTCTAGTACAAACCTCCGGCAACGCTGTTCTCAAACAACCCACAACTTTGCCGATAGACGACTCTTCAGCTTCACCATCGAAACATGTCACGCACGATCTTGTCAATTCTGCTGAGCAATCGACCAGCCCATGCACCTCACCATCTCAGCCCGGCATATCGTCGACGACAGCAGAGAAGGCCGTTCCGTCAGCCTCTCAGTTGAAGCCTTCCATTGAGACAGCCGTCGCACATACGGGAATGCCACTAAGCAACTCCACCACACCGACTTCCCCAACCCCGTCAAATAACGAGCAATCTGCGACTGTTCTAAAAGTTGAAATAGCCAATGACCTAGAAGGTTCTCCGGCACGGCTAACAGTTGGTGATTCCACATCAAAGCTCTACCGAGATGGAGAGGATGCTTTTATTCAGCACCTCGCTGCAAGGGGGTTGACCCCGGATGATGACACTCAGGAGTCATGGAACCACATTGGCCGAGGACAGCGGCATAGCTACCACCTAATCGCCAATCTCAACGTGCCTCTCTATGTTTTCGATAAGATGCAGCCCGGAAACTTGTCTAGTCAGCTTCGTCATGCCCTGACTTCCTGGAGAAAGTCTACCTCTATGGGTCAGACCCCGTCATTCGCTCACCTCGTCCCGGACATGTCTCACGCCAACGACGTGCCAAAGCTTCCCAATCTTGACGACGTCGAAAATGCGCCAGAGACTTTGAGCTTCCAGCAATATTTCGATGAGCCCGAGCTAGCTCCCACTCCTCAAGACGAGCCAATCATGCCGAGATCTTTCCGACTTCAAGACTTGATTGCCGACGGCCAAGTCGATAAAGTTGAGGCGCTTCTCGAAGCTGGCCTGAATTACCTTGAAACACTCAAAGCGCCGCTTGAGGAGAATTGTGAAGAAAGCAAGGAGGCCAGTCACTGGGTAGAGCGAATCAACAGTGTCGCGACCCAGGCCGCGCGAACACGCACCATCATCGGTGTCGTTGGTAATACTGGATCGGGCAAGAGCTCGATAATCAACGCTCTACTGGACGAGGAACGTTTGGTGCCAACCAACGCCATGCGGGCTTGTACAGCTGTAGTGACCGAGTTATCCTACAACTATGAGCCAGATGAAATCTATCGTGCCGAAATCGAGTTCATTTCTGTTGATTCCTGGGCCCTCGACTTGCAGATTCTCTTTGAAGATCTTCTCGACAGTCATGGCAACATCAACAGAGACTACACCGATGACAACTCCGACGCAGGAATAGCTTACGCCAAGATCAAGGCGGTGTATCCTTCCAAGACGAGGGACGAGATTGCGCGCTCTGATATTTCGCAACTGATCAACGGTGTGAAGGACGTGCTTGGGACCACAAGGAGAATACTCGAGACCAGCTCTGATTCCTTCTACAGGCGTTTGCAACATTTTGTCGACAGCAAGGAGAAAACGAAGCAGACCGGACAGAAAAAGAAGGACGCTCCACCACCAACGCGGGAGTATTGGCCACTCATCAAATGCGTCCGCATCTACACCAAGAGCTCTGCGCTGGCTACTGGTGCTGTCATTGTTGATCTTCCCGGTGTGCATGATGCCAACGCGGCTCGTGCTGCTGTAGCTGAGTCCTATCTGAAGCAATGCACCGGTTTATGGATCGTCGCGCCAATCATCCGAGCGGTCGACGACAAAGCCGCCAAGACACTCTTGGGAGAGTCTTTCAAACGTCAGCTCAAGATGGATGGTGGCTACAGCAATGTGTCTTTCATTTGCAGCAAGACCGACGATATCAGCCTTGAGGAGGTATCCCAATCGCTCGAGCTGGAGGAAGCAAACGAACGTCTTTTCGCGGCACTCAATATGGCAAGCAAGGAAAAGGCGTCGCTGGAGCCAAGATTGGCAGAACTCAGAGCTGAGAAAGATGTCCATGAACAGCGCGCCAGGGACATCGAGCAGGAACTCGACGACTGGGACAAGCTGAATGACGACCTTGAGGAGGGACTGGTCGTCTTTGCACCGCGTCCTGCATCGAGTTCTAGAAAGCGAAAGCGGCGGGGAGGCGATGGTGGTGGGGGCAGAATGGCACAGAAGAGGTTCTACGATTCCTTCTTCTATAAAGGCGGGGATGACGACTGCTTCATTGCGAGCTCTCCCGGGGTTGAGGATGCAGACACAGATGCTGATAACGAAGATGAGCTTGAAGATGACGATTCTCAGGTCGAGATGATGGAGCCACTGACGGCTGAACAGATCAAAGCCAAGAGACTTGCGTTGAAGTCACGCAAGAAGGACGCCAGAAATGACGTGCGGACCATTCGAGACAAGATTAAGGACCTTGTCAGACGCGGCGGCGATATCGACAAAGATGTTTTCAACCATACGTCAGCACTTTCGCGACTTTGCATCGATGGACGGAACGAATACTCGACTTCAGCCATCCAAGCGGATTTCGCTGCTGGTATGAGAGAGCTCGATCAGGAGCTTGCCCAAGAGGAGGACGAGGACAACTTCGACCCTGACGTCGACGTTCGTGATTACAACAAGGTTGCGGAGTCATTGCCTGTGTTTTGTGTCAGCTCTCGAGCGTATCAGAAGCTGTCAGGACGAATGAAAAAGGACTCGGATGTGCCGGGTTTCGCAACGCGCGAACAAACCCAGATCCCGCAGTTGCAAGCACACTGCAAACAACTGACAGTCTCCGGCTGTCTGAATACTTGCCGGACCTTCCTCACCAACCTCTCACAACTGCTCAATAGTCTGACAATCTGGTCCGACGTTGACGGTGCCGTACAGCTGACTGACGACGAGAAGAAAAGAGAGAATGCCCATTTATCAAAGAATCTGGATAAACTCGAACGTGTAAGCACTTGTCGCGAATTTCTCTTGTATGCAGCGCATTCTCTTGTGCACTTACCTTGCCCACCTGCCTGCCTGACATTCATTCTCATGGCACTCTTTCTGTCGCGTAGTCGGCTTCAAATAGCCGCATTAACGAGCAAGACTCGGCTCAACATTCGTTGTGCACAAGACTGACCAGCTGCAGGGATTCGAGGACATTGTCGTGAAATTCGGCCAGGACGCCAACGAAGAACTAGCAGACAACATTTTCGACCACTTTGAGCCGGCCGTACGCGCAGCCATCGAGCAGGCTAGTGCAACCTCCGTACGCTGGGGTTCACCTGTCAACAGGGATGATCGAAGCGCTGGTGGGTTTGCATGGGCGACCTACAAGGCCCTCTGCCGCCGCCTAGGCGTATTCTCAAATGCGCTTGGTCACCACGACCTGAACATGCAGCTCTCAGAGCCGCTGATACGTCAGATCGCCTCCGGGTGGGAACGGTCCTTCGCTCGTCGACTGCCCAGTGTCCTGGCGTCGTTCAATCACAACAGCACGAAGCTGCTACGTCACTTTCATGAAAATGTTCAGAAGCGAGCACAGAACACAGGCAACGCACTGGCAGCTATCACTATGTTGGAGACTCAGCTCGCCAATTGTTCGGATATCTTCAAGGCCGAAGCGCAGACTGCCAATGCACTGATCACAACCAAGCAACGCGATATTAACCGAGAGTTTGGGCCCAAGATCGTGACAGCAATGATGACAGTGTATGCCGAATGCACCGCCATAAATGGTCCGGGTAGCTTTAAGCTAATGAAGCAGGCCATGGAGACGCACGTCGATGTGCACAAAAAGACAATGTTCCAGGATAGCGCAGATCACGTCAAAGAACTTCTGCGGGAGATGATTCGTCAGGTCAAGCGCAGTCTCGAGATCCGCCTTGAGGTCGTCTACCAAGACATAGAGCGCGACTACACAGGAGCTGTGCTTGGTGGAAACACCGCTTCGGGTCCCAGCATGACAAAGATGCAGCGCCAAATGAGGAAGGGTATCTTGGAACGAATCAGACTCGCTCAGTGGACCTTTGAGACTGCTGCTGGATTGGACACCGGTCCACGGCCTGGCGGAGCGCCGGACATCGCCCAGGAAGCTGGGGAATGCGTTGAAGTTGAGATGAACCAAGACGAGAGCGAGAATGAAGAAGATGACCCCTTATTTAAGCCACAGGATGAGCCAACCCCCAAGACGGACGGCGACGATGATCATGCCTCTCCCACTAAAGACGTCAAGCAGGAAAATCAGCTTCCGCCTGGAAGTTCGCCTCTTGGTGGTTTTACTGAAGAGGATTTGGCGCCCGCCGACGGTCGTGGAGAGTGGTTCAAGTTCCCGAGCAATAGTCATGATTGAGATGTGAACAGTCTCTAAGGTCACGAGCTGATTTGTACAATGGTTGGAGGGCTGAAATGAGTCAGATGTCTAGTCGAGTCTCGTTTGAGCTGGCTTGAAGAGTACCTGTAACATAACTCATTGAGTAAACCTTTGATGTACCACCAGAACTATTACACATACGGTGACTTACAGAGATGGTGCTGCAAGTTGGTGAGCTAGTACTTTGAACAGCCCTCTTTCAGCTAAGTTTCCCGTTCTTCGGTTCTGTATCCAGATCAGGCCGCCAACCCAAAAGGCACCCAAATCGGTACTCAGGTGTGCCCAGAAAAGGTGCTCCAGATTGTATGTTGAGCGCACCTCCAGGCGTCTTTCCAGGCACCAAAGTGAGTACACATGCTTCTACATGTGCGAGTGGGCCGGTGTCGGAAAATTGTACGAGACCAATGCTCGATGAAGCACTTTGGCTGTCGTCGCCAACATTGGGCTGCAGCACTGCAACTGCAACAAGCCGACTGACATGGGCCTAGGCGTCGTCGCCAGTTTGTCTGCAGGTCAGACAGACAGGTCAGGCCTTTCATCGCTGTCGACCGCGTCTCGGCCCGACTAAAATGCATGTACTCAGCGCATGAATCTCGATCTCCGGGAGCTCTCGGCCGTCCACGCATACGGCCGCAGGATCGAGATCCCCAAGTGGGAACTTGACGTCCTCCGTGAATCGAGATTCGACATCGTGTACAATGACAAGCCACGCATGAAAGAGCTCGCGCAAGGATAGAAAGAGGTTCCGCGAACCACGCTACGGGATGGAGATGCAGACTGGTCGTGTTAGCTGTCGTAATCCATTCGAGTGAGACCCCCGATCTTCGAGGACGAGCACGTGCGTGGCCATCTCGAGTGCGGGTAATGACATTAACCACGTGGAGACCGAAAATCGCATGGACGACGATTGCAACGCCTTTGACGTTCAGAGCATGCGACCTGACAATGGTGGGGTGATCTGAATGAGGGGCGGTGGAGGTCCACAGTGGGACTCTTGGGGTTGAGATGTGGATGTCGGGCCTCGTGTGTTCTTTCACGGTCGGTCTGCCTGGCGATATCAGTCGTGAAGAGTTGTGGATCGGCTGAACTGGGACCCTGCATGGAGGTGACGATGGTGGTTGGTTGTCATGAGCGGTTGAGTCGACGTGTCGACGAGTCCTGGAGACCCGGGGCGACGCCGTGGCTTTCGCTGTCGGGTTCACTCTCGAACCAGAGGTAGATTAGAGTCACGGGACGTGGGCTGCATCACTGAAGATCCAGACTGGGGTGTCTTGCATCTGAATTCATCAAACAACGTGGAAACGTGAGCTAGAGTGCTTGAAACAGGGCGATTGTGTCACAAAGGCTGCGGCTGCATGCTAGATAGGTACAATCATGCAGTGTTACAAAGCAGGCTTTATGAGACTTCACGAGGCGTCGGCTTGCTGGCATGACGTGCTCTGGGAACGATAGAACGGTAAAGGCAGTTAACGGACCGGAATGCCTGTTGGGAGGCCTTCGACGTCTCATCGCTTCGCGTGGTGTGTTCGACACCCGTGCCGGCCGAGGGGATGCAGGGACCTGCAAGTTTCGGCCTTTGCATGCAGTAGAAATAGAGACCGACAAGGAGCTGCGTTGCAATGAGCGTATTGTACAGTAGTACAATCGTTGGACGACTATTCGTCACGGCGTCGGAATCTCAGGAGAGCGTTGTGCTGGGATGACTCCAGCAACAATAAGGTGAGCCCGCGAATTTGAGGGCTTACATTAGTTTAGACCCACCCGGTCCAAGCAAGGGGGATGGCCACGTGGGAAATCCCAGATTGCTGGGGAAACATCATCTCACGCCGCAGAAGAGAGAAGTCGCTGGTGTTGGGCTGTGCCGCAAGATCGCCGCCGAAACGAGCACCCTAGAAAGGGCATGGATCGTTTTGTATACGACAGCCGTGCGTGACTGCGTGGCATGGTGAAGCACGAGTCATTCGACGGCGCGTTTGAGGAAAGTCGAGAGGTCTGAGCATCGGGACCCTGTGTTCGGCACAAACCTATCGAGCGCGTTTGCAAATGTCTCATCCCGCTCTTGGAATTTGCGATCAGCGCAATCTCTTCCCAAAATTGTCTGGTGTAACAAAACTTTGTGCCCAGCGAACGCTCTCGCGGGCCCTTTTCTCGACTTCTGGCCTTTATCATCGGCGCGCGCAGCGACAATTGTTGCGTCGCATTGCATGTCCGGCTGCAGTGTGCTAGCACAGTACGGTAAAGAAACGCAATCAAACAAGTTTTTGCATGAGAGCGTGCAAAAAGGGTGAGATTGTCTGTCGCTTGAAGAAGAACAAACATTTGTACACACCATCTCAGCCAGCCACAGCTTCGACCGGCGGGCTCTAGAACCGTGGCGACCAGTAACGCCCGCCGGACACTCCGCGTGTACCTGTTTCAACAAGAACTTTCGGCCGAGGCGACAGACAATAATCTCAAACAAGTCGTCAGCTCACGAGGGCGTCTTTATTGTGTGACAATCGTGGGGTGGAGACACCGGTCGTCTCGACATCATCCTGTGCTTAGGCTCTGGCCAAGGGCTTTAATGTAGCGCGCCATACTTGATTTTCCCGTACCACCGGAAATTACGATTCCACCAATAATGGACGCATCGCATGCGAGACATCAAGCGCCATGCGATACAAGTATTACCTTGATTGATGGCGATGATAATGTTGGTGTGGCACAAAATATTCGAGATTGGCTGACGAGTGACGACTCGAGTGCGCAAGCGCGCGCAAGCGCGCGCAATCTCGCCGAAGCTGACGATACATGGCCAAGGTGGGCGATGGAAGGATTGAACGCGCAGTAGCATACCACAGCCACAACTTTAAAGCCACCGAAGCAAGCGATGCCTTCGGACTCGGATGTTTAATGGTGTCCGTATGGCTTGCGCCCCAGATCCGGACTTGCGTACCAGGTGCAAGATAACGTGGTGGGGCCGGCCAGGCACGACGAAGCTGAAGAATTGCCGAAGGCTTAAGCCTCGATTTGCCCGTTTCGCCCGTTTATCACCTCGTGCTCCGGGCAATGATGTATGCCTGGTGTGGACATTGCTTGACAGTCCACTGCCAAGTTTCCAGTAACGCCCACGCTCGGCGAGTGCTCGAAGTAGGCCGTAGCGCGCCGTTACGAAAGTTGCGAGCCTCCGGAAGATGCGGTATCTCGTTGCGAACAGGATCGAGCTTTGATGCGATCTTGGCTGGGTTCCCAAGGCTCTGGGTGACGATGCGTCCGAGATGGCGGCTTCATAGGTAAATGCTATTCGTCATAGCTAGTGCGATGACTGCTGGACGAGCTTTGTTTGTAAAGCCCTTGCGGTCAATGTCAGATTTTTCTTGTCCGAAGAGCGCAGATTGGTTCGACCAGAGCGTGAGGGCACTTGGAGCCGAATGCTCATGGAGAGAGGACTCGACATGTCACGCCCAAATAGTGCTTGTTCGTCTGTGGTCCAGTTTGAAAGCGACATTGCGAATGTAAAGCTGGTTGGCATTCTTTGCGACCAGTCGCAGTTTCGTCCATATGCCGAAGCCAGGCGGGTCTCAATTTACCGTAGTCGTGCCGAAAGGAATCGTTCCGGAGACACTCCGACGCGTTCGAGATGGCGATGGGCCGCCAAGGCAAGACAGGACGAGCATGTCTCAGGTCGGAATTTGGCGACATGCGAGACATGACGGCGGGGGGCCACCTCGTATGATTCGTTACGGGCAATCGGTACCTTGTTACGATACCAGAGCTGCAAATTCGTGGCCAGTCTCGGTTTTGCGGAGAAGAGCGATGCTGCCTACTGTACTGTGTTGTGGGCCACTCCTGGTGAAGACTTTTCGAAGGACCCAAAAAGACGTTCTCGGCCGCAAACGACTTTTTGACGTGGTTGGCCTCAGAAAGCTGGGAGGGCCGGAACGCTGGAATTGCATTCTCGTAAATAATCGCGGTCCGAGGCACATGGTTGGTCGAATTCAAATGTACGGTGGCGGAGACGGTGCCTGACCGCCACGTGAAAACACGGCCGATGACGCAGGCGTTCCCAGGAGGAGCAGAATGCTCGTGAAGGCCGTGACATTTATTGTGCTTCGAAATACACCTGCCAGCGCATTCGCGACGTCGAGAGCATCCTGCAAAGACTGTTCATGATGATGGACAGCTCAGCTGAACGGCACAGCGTGTCGTTGCGTTCAGACATCGGCATCATACTCTCGTTCTGGGAGCACTGAGACAGAGATGTCTTGTGCAAGGTGAGACCGAGCCGGCGATGCGAATGCTCCTCATCGATGATGATCAAGTTCGCGTTTCGAATACAGTAGATGCGAGCCATCGACCTTTGCGACCACGGCGGATCGTGCGGATGACATTACAGTCCGAGGTGTCGGGTATGGCCCAAGGACTTGCGAGTCACCGACGTCGCTCAATTGCAAATGGCGGGGACAGCTCCTGTGGCCTCGTCGATTGGAAGACGACACCGTTCCTGAGGACAGTCGACAGCTGTACAACTTCTTTTCGAGAATGCCATTCGACGTCTGCTGCGGGGTGTCGTCTCGTGTGGCGAACCATCCAAGGCTGTCGGGTCACGAGTCCAAGTATGTACACCGACTGTTCATGGGCGGGGCGAATGCGGCGTCCTCATCACGATATTGGATGCCGCGTTGCTGGGCCGTGGTGGTTGTTGGTCGCTTGCGGGCGTGCCTGTCGGAAGTGGGAGACAGGCAGGAGTGCGATTCTGAATTCTGACTGGTGGAGCGGCCAAGCTTTCGAGACTTTTGGAGGATGGGCCTCGTGACTCTTCGGCCGCCCAGCACAGTCGAGGGCGGCGTCGACAATGGTGATGATGATGCTTCCTCGCTTTCTCCACGATCATTCTGTACAGTATTGTATTGTCCAGTCCGAGTTCGACTTCGATTCGTTCGCGGCACAACCACTGCGCTTGATGCTACCATCGTGCCGGTCCTGCGCCGGATACAGCTCAGTCCGTGGTAAGCTGACCGCTCAATGCCAATTGTGCTTTATCGAGTATCACTACTGGGCATCGTCAAGCCGTCTGGGGTTCACTGCTTGAGACTGCTAGCAAACAGAGCGATGGCGTCAGAGATGGTACTCGTGCAATAACTTTATCGGAAACAAGCAATTGTATCTCAAGTACAGAGTGTGGAGATATTCGCTCAAAGGCACCTTGTTGTGAACGCCGGTGACTTTGCCTCGCCTGCTTCGGTCGTCGACTTCAGCCCTCGGGCGGCAATCAGACGACTGGAAAGGACGAGCCGTCTGGTCAGCTTTCTCACAGGCACAGTGCCGCCCATTGCGGGTGTGCCTGGCAGAGTGGTCAGAGTCAGACGGTAAACGACAGAGGCGGGCAAGGCAACCGGCCTGGCAGATACGAAGGTACAAACTTTACTGTACTCTGTTGGAGGATATCGCGAGGCTACGACTCTGGCCGCCAATTTGTCAATCATGGCTTTCTGCCGCTCAGGGTCAGCAAACAGGTCCCGTTAGCCTGGATCGGAGTGCTACGGTACTTTGAGGCTCTCCCGTGTGCAAGTCTGTGCAAGTCTGCAAGAGCATGCACGGGCAGATGGTCTCTAGCACTGTATCGCGCTTGCACGCATGTTGATGATTGTTGGTTCACGCAGGGTCGCAAGCTGTCCGGAGAGTCTTGCTTCCAATTGTTGGACGTTGAGTCATGCGTGCTTATCCTCACGATTGGATGAGATGACGGGCAATTAATCAGACGCACCGACCTCGTAAGACGATGCGATGCGGTCAGCATGGCGCTGCAAGCTGCCGGTCTGTTTCTGTTTCTGTTTCTGCTTTCCCTTGCCTTGCCTTGCCTTGCGCCCTAAAAGTGGCCGCCTCGGCCGGCAGCACAGCCATTGCATTGACGCCGCCAGCTGGAGGCGAGCCCACGCGGCGATAAATAAAGACTGCCAAAGGACTGGATGGTCCGGAGGGTCTCCCAGCGATACGAAGTTGCAGGGCAAGCAGGCCGGGAATAGGATCGATCTGCCTTCTCACCACGGTGGCCAAGGACTGGCAGGAGGAACAGGAGAGCAGACGGGTTTTTTTCGTCACTGCCGTGGTGTTCTGTAATTAGGAGGCAGCGTACCGCGGGAGCGACATGGACAACATGTGGCCCGCTAATGAAGCAATAACAGGCTAATGACAAGTCAACAACAGCTGGTAAAAATGATATGACAGCAATCCAAGTACGGTGACCAAAAAGCTTGCCCTGACCCAACAGTAGCCAAATTGCTGAAACTGCGACTGATGGGATGAAGGAAGAGATTTGTCCCGTCGCACCAGCAAGCAGCGTAGCCGCATGCAGCGTCAGGCGTCAGCTGGCTCTGCGCGCCAACGAGCGAGACACACTCGACAGGATGAATGGATGGATGGATGGATAGGGAGCTGCGAAACGGTGCCTGGATGGTGTCTTGTGTCTTGAAAGTAGTGCTTCCTTGCCCCTGCAGCGGCCTCGACTTGCCAAGACGCGGACCATGTGCGCGCTGGAGCGGAAATTGATTACGCGGCCGTTCCGTTCGTTTCATTGCGTACCCGGTAATATCTATGTATGTATGTATGTATGGATTAATCTCACGGCCCTCGCGCTCTCGAAACTCTCTTCGCCCAAGTAAGCCTGACGCAGACGCACTTTCCACCATCCCATCCATCCATAAATACACCTGCCCTCTCCTGTTCTACCCAGCCTTCTAATCTGTTCTGCACCACGAGGCAACACATCAAACTCAAGCATCAGTCCAAACACCGGTCTGACTTTTATTCAAGCCTTCAACCATCACCACCAGTCACACTGACCAGCTATACCAGCCTCGGCTTCCACCTCGCTGACCTGAGCATTCGACCTCACTGCCGGTCGATTCACACGCCAAGTCTAGTCACTCACAAGACTCCTCAGCTTCATTCGTCAGCAATGGCCGCCACACAGTACGCCTTCTGCGAGTCGCATCGCCCTGTCACGGCCTTCCCGCCGAACCCATATCCACCTCCAAACAGACCCCTGCCACCGACCCCGAAGTAAGGTGCTTGACTGTCAACCATTCACGGCACCTGCCCATACAACCATCTACGGCAATGGCTTTTGGCCACACAGCATATCCAGTTTCCGAGCACGACCACGACTCGCCAAGAACGTGACCATCAACCTCACCAACAACCGTACGGTCCTCTGCTCCTTCAACCAATTCCGCCTGCGATCTGACACCTAGTCACGATACAACGACGCATGGCAACACAATACACAGGACGCCCTCCGGCTGCCGGCCTTCACTTCACTTCACCAACCTCTGATTTCACGATACCCAGTACCACATTACAGCATTGCATTTGGCGTTTCGCAACATACTTCAATTCTCGGGGCCCACCGACCCTGTACCATACGGCATTCCCACACTACGATTTTGAACGGCGCGTTTTTGATTCTTGCACGGCTTTGGAGTGGCCCTATCAATCCAGGGGTGGACACTGGCCTGTTTTACTACACTATTGGCGGGCTCTGAAGAGTTGCAGCTCGACTGTGTCGAATGTTGCACTTTCGCTACGGAGTGAAAGAACGAGAACGGGATTAGATATGGGATTGCTATTACAGCTCGCTTCGGCTTGAGCCTCTGAAAGTTTTTACGCATGTTTATGAATTTCTTGCTAGCTACATCTCGTGCCACACTGGCGCGTTGCTCAAATACACAACAAGGCGAGCGAATGCGACCCTTTGTTACCACCTCATTCCTGCTCCAAAATTCACATTTGCGCTTTTCATGATCCCGAGCTTTTCGATCGTCTGACAATGCTCTTTTTTGTTGTCGACCTTTGTCTAGCTGAGGAAGAATCACTGCTGACAATTGTTCCCGCAGCGACACCGTCCGATCTTATGGAACGTCGCCCGGGGCAGGCAACAAACTAGCCCCCAAACAGGCTCCAAACAACGAGTCGGCAGCCTTCCGTCCTCTCCCGACCACTGCACGATGACTTACGTGAGGAACGTCCAAAAATCAAGGACACGATTCGACTGTACCGCCCCTCCGCACGACAACAACACCCAGCCTTGTCGCTTGGCCTCGTGGCAGGCCCCCACTTTGGCTCACTAACGCCCAACTTGGCCGTCTTTCGCTCCGAGCAGACAGACATTCATGTGCTGTAACCGCAGCTGCATGCTTACTTCGTGTCCCATCCCGATTATAGCACAACAAGTGCGGTGGGTACATCCTGCTGCGGGATGATGACTTTGACAAACACGACCACGATCACGACCATGAACTCTGAATGGTAGCGGTAATGGCTGTTGCTTCTTCCGTGTAACAGATAGTCTTTGAGGATTCGAAACGCCTCACCTGAGCGAGAGAGCGGGTGACTGCCTAACTGCCAAAGTGCAGAGCCCCGCCTTGAGTGGCTAAGAGCGTGGACTGGTGGATTAAGCGGTGCTGATTTCGAAAGGAAGCCATACCGTTGCGTGCCGCCCAAGCCGCCTCGTCTGAATACCGCGTGAACAAGTCCCCCCTGAGTGCCTCTCACTCGCTCGCTCACTGACTCACTTACCCTCCAAACAAGATAGATAGCCGGATCATCGATGGTGCAACCAAGGGTCACGACTCTGGCCCACGAAAACAAAGCCACCGAGATAGACCACCAAGGTGTCTGACTGTCTGTGAACAGAGAGTACGAGCCGGTCGAGTGCCGTAACTGGAACAATGTTTAGACATGCAAACCAAAATCGAGGGGACCCCTTCCCCACTCGTGCCCCCGTCCGAACAAGCGACGTGAGCCCTTTTTTTTTCTTTCTTTCTTTTCTTTCTTTTCTTTCAGTCGCGATAATTATTCTTCTCGAGAAATCGGAAATTCTGGGCATCGATAGACTCGTCCGTGACAAAGCGGGCTCGTAAGCGTGCATGTGCAAGGTCAGCCAGCTCACGCAGCGTCGCATTTTTTTAAACCGTGGCCAACTCGTCGATCAGAAAACATGGGTCTTGGCCCCTCCTCCAAGTCGAAATAGTATAGTAGTAGGCTAGGATGTGGGCTTAGAATGCAGGTCCGCGAGGCTGAGTGTCGTGAGCGGTCCGGTTTGCTTTACTTTACGGACTTTTGGTTCAGACGACCCGGTTGAAGACACCTTGTGAGCCGCTGCACAGCCCAATCGACAAATTTGGGCAAGTCGGGTAGTTAGATACAAGTAAAGAAACGGGGTCTCAAAGTCGGCCGCTTTTGCCGCCCCGTTAGCCACGCCGACTACAGTACATAGAGAAGTCCTTGCTCCCCGCGCACCGCGTGCAGCGGTTATATCTTAATGATAACGATGCACGATTCACAGCCCCGTCTGTCTAACCCTGCACTATCTTGAACTTTTCTTCCCCGCGAATGGGCATCCGAATAGGCGGTCTGTGCGAGATGCTCCCCCTCGCCGCAGAACGGATTGGGATGGGCTTGTTTCTGATAACATGGGGCCCCGCGGGTTTCAGCTATGTCTGAAATCCAAATCATCGTCGTCGTCACCGTCTTCACTACCCTGTCCCTTCTTCACAGTAGATGAGTTTGGTGTAAGCCATTGCATGCGAAACATCTGCTTGCAGATTTGCTGGGCCTGCACGGGGGCCCGTAAGCACTGTGCTTCGCTTTGCTCAGCCGGCTCAGCTCGGCTCAGCTCAGCTTCCGACTCTCGTATTTGGCGTCAACGGCCCCGGTTCATTCACCCACTGATGCCCGAAGCTGATGCCGGCAAAAGATATACGCGGGGCCATCGTGGGCCCCCCGAGCCTCTCTCCACCGGCAGCTTTGACCGTTGGACGGGAGGAGTGGAGGACTGAAAAAGGAAGGATTCCGCTTGATGCTTGATGCTTGATGCCTGAGCTTGAGCTTTTGTTTGAGCTTTAGCTTTCGCTTCGGCCGAAGCACTGACAATACAATCGTCCGTTCGGTGACGCCGACTCGGCATCAAAGGTCTCGCAGCATTGGCCTCTGTGGAAGAGCGGTCGCTGGGACGGCGATGAGGTCGGTGCCTCAAGGCGATAAGCACTCTACGTACTCGTACATAGATACTGCATAATCGACGATCCGGACACGGTTCCTCGGAGTTGTGATGTCAAATGGTCAAGCGGCCAAGTTTCGTTGGACAGGGGTGTGGCTTGTAGATCATTGTCGAGGTCCGAGCAAAGGTCCGCGCAGGTACCTGGACATACAATTTCGGTGCTGGATAAAATGCTGCTATCACTGATGTGCAATTTATCCAAACATCAGCTGAGCCGAGACTCGAGAGAGAGGGAGTCGAAACACCGCGCGTTTCCGTTTCGTCTGATCATCAATGACGACGACTTACATGCCCTGGGCATTATTTCCCGCAACGTGCTGCCCGCACTATGCTGCATCGCCACAAGCTAGTTTGAACTAGTTTGCAGGTTTGATTCGATGGGAGGCATGCCGCAAGGGCCTGGGTCTCGTTCGAAACACGACGACGACGACGACGACGACGACGACGTGGTCTTGCTGGCTACTTAGGCTGGTTTGTTAGCTGTATCGTAAGCATGTTTGTCACTAGCGGCACTTCAAAGGAGGGGGGAGAGAGCGCTATTTACGTTTGGAGTGCGATCGATTGGCTGCGTCAGATGGGTGGTGGGTCATTGATTGGTGTGAAACGCTGGAGGTGTGACAACGAAGTTAGGGGGGTCCGGTTGGGTGGTTGATTATTACTCTGTCCTGTACACTATCGTGAAGGGGCAGAGGATAAGCATGCCTACTAGGCTAGTGTCGACGACTAGAGGGTACTGTAAATGCAACAGATGTCCGGATGGGCGTTGGCCGGTGTGGTCTGCGACTCCAGACTGTTCTCTTTTACTACTACTCATGTCACGTTCTGGCCGCATTTGCCACCCAGGAACCATTCAGGAGTTGAGATGACATGACATGAAATTTGTTGACCGCCTTTTCGCTTCTAGTGATGCACAGAGAATTCTCTCCCTGAGAACGGGTGAGTGGCAACCGTATTAATGTCCGACATTGCTTCGTCGACTCCTATGCACTCCTTTCGTAAGCTCTGTAACGTCTCCCAACTGCTAAAATTCGATCGAATACAAGGGGCACGTTTGATTTTCGACATGCGCCGAAATTGCAGTCGAGTCGAAGCAATAAAACAGCGTATCCACCGCCACCGCTAGTCCCTTGAGCCACTGCACTTAGCCATCTTAGCTGGACACCAAACAATGCCACGCGTGGAGTACTTCCGCCGTGGTATGGATGATGCATCTCCTGCTTCTGCCGTGCGAAACGGTAGTTCCGCGGTATCGTCTCACCGGCTTTCCTAGGGGAGATACTTTCGGTTTCGGGAGAAGGAAGGGAGTTGTTTACCGCCATATTGTCCCGCTTACCTTTACCGCAACAGCCGGGCTGGATTGGGCTCGCTGCCGTTTACCGTTGTTCGGCATAATTGCGATTTTCCAAGTCGACGGTTGACGAGTAGGCGGACGCTGGCAGGTCGGCCGGGAGTTTGAGCATCCGACAACATCTCCTTTTCTTTGCCCGTTTCCTACTGCCGTACGTAGGTACGTACTTTTTTGGCTTGATCGCTCAATATCCGCGGCTACGGTAGCTGGAGAAGCTCTAGATGAGTATGTACGCTCCCCGCACAGATCTCGTCTCGGTAGCTTTTGGTACGAGCAAGGATGGCCGAAGGGCGCACTGCGCGCCTGGTGCCGTGGCTGACCTGCTGAGAACTACTTGCCGACCCAACACATCGAAGAATGAAAAGTTGGTTGTTGTTGACAATTCATGCGCCGAGTCGCTGGTTGCTGGAACCCAACTCCCCCAATGCTGCTCAGTGCCGGTTCTACAAAGTACAAACCCTCGGTTGTTGAAGGATGGAAATTGGCGCTCGCATCTCGCGTAGTGCGAGGAACAAAGCAGAAGCCTAGAATCCTATGATAGGTGTACACGTCCATCGGTGAACATTTTCCCCTTGGTACGATATAATGAGACCGCAAACATCTCAACACACAAACACGTAGGTGACCCGCAAACTAGAATCTGTCTGCCTGCGGAGGACTGGAGGTACGGCGGCAATTGAGTTGCTGCTGAAATTGCGCCTCATTTCTGAAGCAGCGCCACGGCCATCACCGTCACGGCAAAGCTGCGCTCCACCTCGGGACCGCAACTCGTGAGACTAGGATTCTCATGATCTTATCTTTCGGTAGCAAGCATCCGAAGACATCTGACATGCAACCATCATATGTAATCCCCAGCAGGACCTAGGATGGCCTGGCAAGCTTCCCGACGTGGAGATGATCAATATGAGTTTTGACCGTGGGCGTCGACGTGAGCCCAACGATGTCGTGGCGTGACAGCACCAAAGCGCTGAACTTTCGTCCCATCTGAAGTTTCTCAACAGCATTGTGAAGTGCATATCGAACATGGTAGAGACGTCAGATCAACATTGCTATGTCCAGGTTGCGCGTGCACTACGTGCTTAACCATCTTTCGGTCTCGGACATTCGTCTCGGTGCAGCTCATCCTTGCAAATAGCCAGGGAATTGTCCAGGATCACGATAAATGTTCATCCGTTCATCGTCCGAGCGCAGTTGCATACCAGTGCAGGCTCCGTACAGACGAATACCGAATCAGGAATGTACATCCCCCCAATTTCAATACACGTTTTCTATTACCTGGGCATACCTATTTCTTCGTTCGAGGGTTTGAGATGAGCACTAGCAGGCCTGCCCTTGCTCGGCGTCCTTCTTTTCCCCGTCTAGCCCTTCCACCATCCCATCTTCCCACCACCGGAGATACGTCATGCCACCTTCGCTACGATGCGCGATTTCCACTTCTCATTCTTCAACGGAGGTCATTTCGTTCCTTCATTCTGTGAACGTGCAGTTTTCAAGCATGGAGTTGCATTTCGTTCGTTCCGATGCAGACAGGCTGGAGCTGAGTTCTCCACGTTTGTCATGTGCGTCGAATGGGGCGCAGACCGTTTCCCTCCTGACGATCTGATGTTTCGTTATCCACATGGAAACGTGGGAAGAAGTGGGATTCCGTCTAGGCGGGAAACGAACTGTAATCTTATTTTACGCCGAGAACCATGCTCGCACGTTCGTTGGTTATCGGATGAAAGAAGAGAAAATTCTATTCACGCTCGGGAACTTGTTCAAAATTTCGACATGAGCGATCGTCATCATCATCAGAAGATCTTGCCTCATATTTTTTATTTTTTTTGGTGTGCTTGTGACCAGGTTTTTCGTCGTGTGTGTCGTCACACTGCGGTCGGGCAATGGTCAGGATCATGAATTTCAAACGATTCCAACTTTCACCATAGCTAGGCAAATATCGTTTGTTCCAAGAAAGAATCCGTCGTTAGTTGCGAACATGTGGGATGTGTATTATTCTGCTTTGTGTCTGATGGGTCGGCAGCGGACGATCGGCGTGGACCCTGTGTTTGAGCGACATGCCCATCGTCATGTCGAAAGTGTCAATCACCTACACCGCCTCGGCACGATTCGGGATAACGATTTCGAAACAACTTTTCCTCCTTCTGTCCACGAACGACAGTGACGAGCAGGCTTGTGATATTGAACAGAACATTTCTCGAATTCAATCGTCTCACGTCGAGCAGCGCGTTTGGGTTGGGATCTTCACAATTCTCTCTTGCTGCGATGGTATTTTCTCTCTTCTTCCTGTGTGATGGGCTTAAAATTACGATTCCGAGAAATATTCCTGATAGCAGCTGGGAGACGATGAGCCGGCCTGCAACTGGTTTCATGCTGCTTGCCTCTTTCTGCTCATGATGGTTCGGCTCTCAACACCACGTGCAGGACGGAAAGCGAACGCCTGGCCCGGGTGTTAACGGCAGATGAAATAGCCTCTCACTTGGTCAAATTACCATGTCCCTCCTACTTCCGCTCAACAAGGCGACTGAACGGCTACAACGATTTGGTTGAGAGTAGATCCCAATCGGGTGCAGTCGGACGACCTTCGCCAGCTAGCCTCACGATGTCACTGTCGTTCTGATCATTTTTTCGCAATGTTGACATCAAGAGTCTTGCTTTCTTTGACTATTCACTGGCATGCGGCACTGTGACCTCACCTACCGATCTTCACAGGACTGATTTGCACAGCGGCGCAATTCAGCCTGAGGCCCAAAAGAGTTAGAGCTTCGTGCCCCGCCAAACCTCCCAAAAGCTACGGCAACGTGACGGCATCCGAGCTCACGACTGGTCCGCATATGTCTCAAAGCTGCCGCACACCATCCAGTATGCTGAACTCATCGGCGATTCCAGTTTTAATGCGTCAATGTGGGAACGGTATGAGACAGATGGTGTTGAAATGCGAGACTGCATACCCGACTTCTCTCATTTGAATTCGAAAGCTTGACGGAGGTCCCGAAGATGGGTAGGCAGTGGCATGTGACAGGATCCGCTGGCGCTGGCTGCCACCACATCCATGGCTATCGAAGACGAAAATGTACCGGACAACACAAACAGGTCGCTGCGTTGTCACTCGGCGTCATCTGCCTCCTACACATGCAAATGCCGAAAGCTTCCGTTTCAGGACTTCAGCATCGAGATCTTGGATGCGTGATTTGATACCGAACATACGCCCGAGTAATTGTATAGTATGCAATACGTAGAGAAACGACTCGACCGCACAAAGCCATTATTGCACCTTAAGGTTTCTAACTCTATTCTCTGCTACAAACCTCGTTCCACCTGTGTACGACGACTATTCACAGGTTAGAGATGCCCGACGTGAAGCGTGCAGCGATTTCCTTCAACTCCTTCGTCTTCTTCGCAATGTGAGCGCCCGCCGACTTCACCGCCGTCTCCTTCTCGACAACATCGACTTTCCTCGTATCGTACTCGCCTTCATGACCAGGGAAAAGCGGAAGGCTGGATCCCATCGGAACAAGCACGACCGGATCATACCTGATGGGCGTCGCGCTCAAGACCGGCAGAGGCTTCAGAGTCCTCAACACACCAACTCCCGTCTGAGCCTCCATCTCATCCGGCGATAGGGCAGGAGTAGCAGACACGCCCAGCGACGGGAAGCGACTCGTCTTGAAGTACTTCATGACGGACATTGAGGTCCCGGTCAGAGAAGGACTGAGGACGTATCCGCCACCATTGCGCATTCGTCTCAGCACGGCAGCCTGGATCGCAAGAGCGCCATAGTATCCGGTCTGCAGCTTCGAGGTCTGGAGAGTCATCGTGTGAGCAAGATAGCATTATCGATACACGGAAGCAGAGCTCACCACTTGATCTCCAACGCTTGATGGCTGCGGCCACATCAATGGGGTCGAGGGCACACCCCAGAAATGTGCTCCACTGATATACCAAGTCGACATAGACAGCCGAAGGTACCACATGCCGGCCATCAGCAGTCTCGTAAATGCCGCTTAGGAAAGGATTGCCGGCCACAACATCAAATGAAATCTCCTGGGAGAATGTCAATCATCGGAGACTTCCCAATCGGTTCACATCCAAGCATCCTTGATATCTCACCTGTCCATTGATGGTGGGCGTCATTCCGATATCAGGATCCAAGTAGTTGTGACCCTTCCTCAAATCTAGTTCAATGGTTTGGGCTGGACTCCCCTCGCCTCGTAGATCTGTACTGCAACAAGCGCATTTGCAAGCGCGGGTATGGCGCCGATAAGGGAGAGGTTGATGCTTTCGGACTTGGTGGACTCGACATTGGGGACATCGCCGATGATTCTAATCCGAGATCCATCGGGGTTGCGCTTGACGTTGAAGTCTGAGAGAATGTCGTCGAGGACACCGAGGGCGACGGCCTGGGACTGCTCCATTGAGGAGATGTTGGAGGAGGAACAGACTGCGGCACCCATAGCGACATAAGTTGGTCACGTAAAGAATCCGATAGCACGGAGGATAGGGTGCATGGGGCTAACATTGCGAACATATATGCCAATGGCTAAAGGGCTTGCACAGAGAAGAAATAGAAGTCATGGGTGTTATAGCAAGCATCATGCCCATTGGGTCCGAAGCAATAGTTGCTCCCGGGCAAATACC
>UYJD01000003.1:2073433-2139207 GCA_900618795.1 Cyanodermella asteris | reverse complement strand
AGTACCAACGTCGTAGTTGATATCCGCCATGTAAGAAAACCACGCGTCGTTGCTTGTCTGAGTCACGATATGCAGCAGGATTTCGATAAGCTCGTCGCCTTGAGTGTCCGATGGCTTGCCCATAATCCTATTCGAGCTCAAAAAAAGTGTGAGTGACTCGGAGGCTTGGTCGTTGTGAGAAAGAGGTTGTAGATTAAAGTTTGGACGAATCTACTCAACCAATCAGAGGTAATCAGAAGACGGCCTCCAGGATATACAATTGTAGCCGCAATCAGAGCTGTCAGAAAAGCGACCAAATGTTGGTAATGTCAGCATGTCGCATGCAAATGACGAAGCCCACGAAACATGCTCGAAGGTTGGGTTCTCCGGTGTCGCAAGACGCAGGTCCGAAGTCCCCGAATCGAAGATAGTGATACCCGTCGCCTGGACAGAGTACCGATACTTGTGCGGCAACCATCTTATAATTTTGTGAAGCAGCTTGAACGTTTGTCACTAAGTAGATGCAGTTAAAGATGGCCACCATGAAAGCAATAGGTACGAAAACCAAGCACTCCGCTGCATCGATCTAACTTGGTCTCAGACATCAAGAATGGCAAAGGTCCTGTTGAAAACCTACCTCTTCCTCAACCACGCAATGCCCATGCCTCAACTCAGTCCGGGGCAGGCGCTCATCAAGATTAAAGCCTTTGGACTCAACCGCGCCGATTCGCAATAAAGAAATGGTACCTACCCAGCACCCCCGCAAGGTCCAAAGATCCTCGGCATGGAGTTCTCCGGCTCGATTGAGGATTTGGCGCAGGATGACGTTGAAGACAATGCTTTCAAGAAAGGTGACGCAATCTTCGGTCTAGCGTATGTCGGCGCGTATGCAGAATACATTGCCGTCTTGACGAGCATGCTGGTCCACAAGCCTGACGAGCGCAGCTGGGCGGAATGTGCTGGGATTCCGGCAACGTATATGACGGCACTGCAAGTCATATATTTGGTTGGAGGTTTTGTGCCGGGTAAGTCGATCCTCTGGCATGCAGGTGCTTCGGCAGCATCGATAGCGGGACAGTAGCTGTCGCTGGGAAATGGGGCCTCCAAGGTTTTCGCAACGGCTCATTCGGACGAAAAGGTCGATTTCTGCGTCAAAGAGCTAGGAACCACAGCAGCATTCAACATGAAGACAGCCAATTGGGATTATGAAGGCTTGCATGCCACTGATGGCAAGGGTGTAGACATTATTGTGGATCTCATCGGGCCAGATGGCTTCGCTGGGAACCTGAATGCTGCAGCTATGGATGGCTGTATCGTGAATTTGGACACGTTGAGTGGGCCTGCACTCAAGGAAGACATGCAACAACCAGATTTCAGCACCTTCTTAAAAAAGCGGCTGAGGTATCAGGGAAGTAGTCTGCGAAGCCAGAATGAAGAATACAAAAGCCGTCGGCGTGATCACTTGGTAGAGCACGCAATGCCACTATTCAGGCAAGGGAAACTCAAGCTGTACATTGAGAAGGTGCTGCCCTGGAATAACATCCAGGATGCTCACCGACTCATGGAATCAAATCAGGTAAGCGCAATCGACACAATCGGGACGGTCAGAGGCTGACAATTTCAGACCAAGGGAAAGATCATTTGCTTGGTGGAGTAACATGTTACAGCCGCATGATGGTCATGGTAGACGAAAGAAGTATCGAGGGCGCCCCGCCAGATTGGCTCTCTGTTCCAGGCTCGTAGCAGAGTCTTCTCGCACCACATCGTAGCTTAGAAGGCGGGCGACTTGAAGGCTGCATTGATATCGTAGCGAGCACGTTATGTTGTGCTTCTGCGGCTAGTTCGTGGAATGCATAGCCGGACACTCAGCAAGAAACTTATCAGCGTAGCCAGTCAAGTACCTAGCTGTGTGCTAGTCCACGTTCTAGGTCAGGTTCCGATCTGAACACTCACATAAACATTTATTGAAGTCCTTCTCTGAGTACTCTTTCTGCTCCTGATGACAGCACTTGACGTGGTATTTCACCATATACCTTCCCCTACACTCGCTCAAGTACTCATGTAGGCCCTCAGCGAAGTGCACGTCGACTACTCGATGACGGACTTGGTCAGGTAGCCAAGCATGCATTTGGCCAGGTACCAAGCTGGGTATTCGGACAAGTACCATTCCAGGTACTTGGTAGACCACCGACATCAGTCCCTAGCAGTTTGCTCGGTCGCTACTCAATCGAGTACTTTCATGAGTCTCGAGGTCACGTGTGATGTGGTATTGACTCAGGCTAGGATGGGAACGGATTAGAGCCAAACCGCAACCTTCAGAGACGTGCGCAACCCACTTCGAACTGTTAGATGACCTCCACCATTTACGCGCTTGCCATCATGGAGCCCTTTCGATAGCCCGGATGGGTTAGAACAGCTCTGGTCATCGCGTAGGCTTGGCCTGTTGTGAGGAGCTGTAGATGGCGGGCAAAAGGACGCCGCGTGCATGCGAGAGATGTCGTCAAACCCGCCGCCGTTGTGAACCTCCGCATCCCTGTCAACCATGCCGGATAGCAGGCATCCCTTGCGAGGTCCGCGTCAAGTCTCGACCAAAGCGGACGACTCGAGCAGGCTTGCAGCATCCATCACGACCTTTAGCGAACAGTGCTCCCTCTGTTCGGACCGCGTCAAACTTGGGAAACGGTGCGCCCACCGTTGCGCCGACCACTAATACACCGACCCGTCAAGCGTTTGGCAAGCGAGTCGACACATTTGCACGAGTTCATGAGCTTGTCAGGAAGGTGCTCAAGGATGAATGTGGTATGTTCGGGATCCCTTGTCATATGTAATTGATCGCTAACGAGACAATAGGATACGACCTCAAATGTCGGCTCTCAGAGCCACAGCTGCCAGGCTTGAGCAACACCAACACATCAAATCAAAAATCTTCACCTAGGGCTCACATAGTAGACCATGAAGTCGTCGCAAATCTACTCAGAGGATTCGAGCGATTCAATGGAGGTGATCTCGTTGATCCAAATGAGCTCCAAGCTACAGGCCATTCCATTCTTCCTTGCGTTGTTGAACCGATGGAGAAAGACCAGGTCGTTGATGTCCTGGTCACCAAGGACATACCCCTCGATGCTGTATCACTACTCATTGCTGCTCTGGCTTTAGGCGCTGTTCTTTCGGGCGAGATCGATCAGGCTCCGTACTTCTTTGGTGTATCAACAGGCTTGACTGACCGCTCGGTGAGCGACCCCTCGCTCGACCTGTGCCTCGCATATTTCCTGCAGCATGGTTATATCCTTCGAGCTGGGACTTCGACACGGGGTCGTGGAATGGCCGCGCAGGCTGTACAAGCATGCCATGACTTGAAACTGCACCAATTCTCACAAGGCGTTCGCGGCTTGCACCTCTACTTGCTCGTCTACATCGCAGACCAGTATGTCTCTTGTCTCGTCCTCTGGGTCGGAGATAATGCTGACTGCCCGGCGTAGATATTGTTCACTGCTCACGAGACATTACCTTCAATCCAAACCTCGATGTTGACACCTCGTACGTTCGAGCCATTAGCAGCAGCTCGCCCTCATCTCCGACCATTGACTGACCTAGTTTGTGTCAACGGTCATGTGATGGAACATTGCAATCGCATTGCCGACTCGTCATCGGGAGGACGTGACATGAATGAGATTGCAAAGATTGAGGCAATGCTCGGCCGCATCCCGACCAACCGACAAGCAGCTCCGTCACATCATTGCATGCATAGGAGCTTAACACAAATCAGTGAGCCAATTGCACGTGTGCATATGCTATGGTATCTAGGATCCCTTCTTCCTACTCTACAGCATGATACTGACCCTGTTCAAAAAGTTGTCGCATACAACTTCGCGCACCGGGCTTGTCGGACCCTGAGACTTGGGTCTCATCTATCAGCGTCAGCCTCATGCTGCGGTGGGTATTCTGTCAAGCTATTTCCATCTATACCTACCAGCCTTACATGCGCTTTCCCAACACTCGCGCAGTAGGGTACCTAGCACAAGCACAGCACATATGCTGCCGCCGATTTGGAGACAGGTCAAACGGATAATGCTGTGTGTCCTGCTCATTAGTCTAGCGTACTGGAAGGGAGAGCTAGCTCATGACGAAACATCACGCTATCTCGCCATGGCTCGCCTCGCTCTTGAATATCCTCGTTCCAAATGGGGTGACAAATTGAGAGAGGCCGTATTGGTCATTACCGATGTGTGTCGTCTTGCCGATTTCCGGTTGCATGAGCACATGCGAATGCTCTTGCCAACTGACAACCCTCACTTTCCACTGCCAGCTGAACACGAGGATCGTGTTGATCGGTTCGATGGCGATATGACGCGCTCTCAAGAGATGCCGCCCACCTGTTTTGCATCCGAAGCACCTGCACTGTGGAACACGAATCGCCCAGATTTGACTTCAGTGACCTCGGACTTCAGCTTTGATGGTGACATCAATGATTCAAGTATATGGCAGTTGTGTGAAGAGGCTTTCAATGGGACAAGCTTTCTGCCCGCTGCACTATAAATGGGTTGCCGAGGTGCTAAGACCAAGCGATGCGCTGTCAGTGACGGACTTTGCTCACGCCGATCGTCAATCGATAATAGAGCAAACGATCCTCGAAGGGTCCAAAGTGAGAGAACCGAAGTCGTTGCCGCCATCAACTTTCCAATACTACAATCATTGTTCCGACAGAACTCGATCCGACCACTCGATCAGAAATCGTCGAGGATGCACCTATGGAGAGTCATGCACAGTAAGTGATACTGCAGGTACATGTGCCGAGCTTCGCGAGCACACTTGGCGGATAGACAGCGAAGCGCATCCAGATTGATGCCCCGTCTGGCCGTTCAGTTCGGTTCACCTTGGCCGGCAACAAATTTCGCGGATGGCAGGCAGAGTTTTCCAATTTATCTGCGTTATTGTCTCCACCACACTGCTTCTTCCCACACACGAATCATCTGTGTGATAGCATACGTCCTACCATACTTGTTCGACCAAGGACTTTATATCTATCGGCGCACTTCTGGCGAAGAACGTGACTTGGTACGGAATATTTCATCAGTGGCAGTTGCATCGAATATCACGAGCCAACGCCAAACTTTGGCCAAGAAAAAGTTCATGTTGCTGAAGCTTGGTACAGCAGACCGCTTTCAAATTTCGCACCACGAAGGGCAGGTAGAAAGAACAGCAGGGGAAAAGAAAAAAAAAGAAAGGAAAAAAAAATCCGGCTCATGCTGCTCCAGAAAACCAGAGAAGAGTCACAGCCATGAGTGGCGCACCGCTGATAAGGTGCTGCGAAATGGCAGGGACCTGGCCAGGCTCTGCCAATGTGGCTCGCCAGGCTAAAAACAATCGGGCAAGTCGTGACTCGAACTGCACCGTGGAGGTAAAATGCCCTGAGGTCGCCTTGGTTAGGAGACGTTGAAAAACGTGACCCAATGACTGTGAACCAGGCTGAGGAATACACAGCATGGAGGAGCGACTCGAATCCCGAAATCCGGCGACAATACTCAAAGGCGAGCTTCCGGCACAGCGACTGAGGGTCGGGCCGAGGTGAGGCCTCGAATCTCTGCTCTGCGCCATCGCCATCATCACCGAGCCTGCCATTAGTGATGGTGGTCGGAGTCTGACATCAGGCTGCAGAAGGCAGCGTCCAGCGCTGATGGACAGCGGCGCGCATTATGCGCGTTGTTCAACTAGACGATCTCCTGAGCGCGTCGGTGAGGGGCATATTGAGACGTGCTACGAGCACCATTATCGCCGCATCTCTGCCCGAATCAGGACGAGAGACTGCATCAATGGTGCCCAGCCAGGCCGTTGCACGCAGACACGGAAACAGGGCCGGTTTACGAGGCGGACCACTCGATCAGGAAAGCCGTAGTCAGCGCCGTGCAACGAGGGCTGTGCAAGCCAGGAACAGAGTTTATCGATAGGCTGGCCCTGGGAAAAAGGTTGTCGGGGAAGCAATCGAGGGCCGTCGAGGCTGATGGAGCCAGCGCCGGCATTTGCGTGCTGGAAGCTGCTTGTGCACACGATCCGCGCCAATCAGCAGCGATGAGACGGCGTTAGCTCGTTCCAGCAGAAACCGGGATGGCGGTGCATCGAACGGTTGGGCGCCTCAAGCCTCACGCCAATTGCCAAGTACAGTACTGTACATGGACTGTAAGCACTCGCGATCGGCATGTTCTGACCTCAGCACACCACCGCCACATGTACGTCCCTCGTTCGCCAATGTCACACCATGACACGATTCTATGACTTCGGCCACCCTCCACCTGACATGGCCAGGACTGTTAGCCGGCATGCCACTGCCTTCCCGTTCCGACCCTGCGATAGAGTTTTCCCTTGCGATGTCGCTGCTGCCCACCTTGGCTTCTCGCCATCTCACCTTGACGTCGCTGTTCTCTCGACTGCGCTGGCAGAGACAGCCTGACCGCCTGCGATGGCGACTATCGTCACACCGGTTCCATAAGCGAGCACGACTGTGAGACTGCTTCATCAAAACTCCTCCCAGGCGACTCGATCGAAACCGACGCGCGTCACCTTGTCGCATGTTGCCCGCTCCGTGCGCCTACGCACAAGATCGCAGTCCTGCATGCACAATTCCCCAGACTTGTCCGACAATGAAGCATGGCAGTGGTTCTTTCGAGTTGTTTACCTCCTTCTGTTGTTGCGACAAAGTACCTTTGACAGGGTCTTTCAGTGTGTGCCCGAACAACAAAGCCGTCATGGCTCGAAGATTTCTTGCAAGTCGTGACGTGCTGGAGCGGCCAGTCTTTTCCCTTGTTGGCAATTGTGCCTGGTGCCTGAACTCTGCCCTTCCCTAGCGTGTAAGCTTATTGTCCGCAAGAATTTCCATCAAAGCTGCTGGCCTGCTAGCCCTTCAGGCCCTTGCCTTTGACCGGCCGCCACGCGGCTTGCATGCTCGCATTCTGGGCCCCGGCCAATCACTCTTAATGCACCTAAGCTCTTCCAATCCCCTGGTTGGCGCCCGTTCTCCCGCTCTGCAAAGCTAGAGTCCCGGGTATCCAGACTGCGTACAATTTGGTCCGCAGGTTCGGTCAATTTTTCTTACCCACGCGCTCTGAGCTCTGCTTTCACTCCCGCTCTGTTTCTGCTTGCTCGTCTCATATATATTTATCACTCTCCCTTCCCCGGTCAATTTTGTGCTTTGTCTTTGAGCACTGTTCATTCCTTCTGCCCATCCGGCATCACTCGACCAACCGTCAAACCATCTCCAACTACTGTCTGCTTGTCAGCAGTGCAAGTCTATCCAGACACTCATTCCATGCGAATTGCGTTATCAAAGCAAGTCTTTGCTACCCACAACTCCTTTACCAATCTTGATTCAAACAAGCGCTAGTCTCGCTTTTCATCACCACAAACCTCAAAGCTTCAAATAAAATGCATTCCTTCAGCATTTTTGCCTCCGTACTGGCCATGGCTGCCAGCGGCGTCCTTGCCGGCCAAGCCACCATCAAGAACCACTGCGACCACGACGTCTACCTCTGGAGCGCCGGCGACTCGACCTCCGCGATGAAAACAATCTCCGCTGGCGGCAACCGCAGCGAGGAGTACCAGACCCGCGTCTTTGGCGGCGTCTCACTCAAGCTGGCCAAGGGCACCGACCTGTACTCTACCCTGACGCCCGTCGCGCAGATCGAGTACACCAACGGGGCTTCCGCCCTCTGGTACGATCTCTCGCTCATCAACGGCGACCCCTTCGAGTCCACCAACACCGTCATCACCCCGGACGCCGACGAGTCAGACTCCTGCACTGCGGTTACCTGCCCGGCTGGTCTTAATAGCTGTGCTGACGCGTACATGAAGTCGAACGACAACTGGGCTACCCACTCGTGCCCGGCGGATACGGATCTGACGATTGATCTCTGTGCTCCGAGCTCCGAGGACTCGAAGAGGGAGGTCGCTGCGCCGAGACTCCACGCTCGCGACTTTGCCAGGGCATAAGCGCAGCGTGTTGAGGCAGGTGGCGCACTGGACGTGGAAGAGAGTGTAGCAAGTTCTACGCCGTAGCAAGCCTACGACTCTCACGACCAGCTTATCGTACATGACAAACTTCGAACTTCTCTATACCCCATTCTTTGGAGGAAATGTTGTTTTTGGGGAAACCAATCAAATTGATGATCAAGCGATCTTTCCGAGATACCACACATGTACATGACAAATATGAATGATGATTCTTATTCTTTCATTAACCAAATGAATCGTTGCCAGAACCTGAAATGATGCAGTCGTGACATGCGCTGTAGCCAGTGACAATGAGATGTCCGTCGTGTTTCCTTGTCCGCGCGCACTACGGACGCCCTCCGGACGCGATGGATTCGCGTAGACTAGCTGATGCTCATCCTGCAAAGCGCAACTTATCGTGCGGCAGCTTCAAGTTCGCATCCCCGTCGCCTTCACTACTGTGCGTCACTGCATCTCTGCATGAGACACCAATTTCACAATGCATCTGTGGCGCTAGATCAACAGATCGGCGAATGGGCCTGCAAGTTACCAGTAACTAACCATCTGATCACGAAGATCGAAAGGTCCCAAAACCCCGGTTAGTGACCGGTCGGTCCACCGGGTTTGGTCGAACGAATGCTTTGCGAGGTTCCCAAAGTGCGGCGCACGGACACGATTTTTTCCAGGGCGAAACCGCGAGCCGTTCCCGATCGAGTCGTGTCGAGACTCCGCCTCACCATTTCGGCTGATCATTCAATTTGGAGATTCACATCCGGTAGGCATTTGACGCATGTCTCTGTCCGATCTTCCAGATTGACAAGCCCCTCGCCCGACGCTACGGAACGTGCAAAGGATGAACGCACCATCGCGATCTCCAGTAGCAACAGCAGCAGCAGACGACAATGGCTGACGTTTCGCTAGTTCCCTATGGCGACACGCGCATCGTCCTGCGCCATCAGAACAGCGTCGTGCTCTACGATCCGAATTCTAAACGACTGGTGGTGCGGAGCTTGTTGGATAGCAGCCACAGCGTTGTTGACAATGCGAGCGATTCGTGTCCGCATTGTGGGAGGCCGTATCATGTCAACCGGACCTATCAGCATGGATCGGTCGGTGCCCAGGATCATCAGCGGAGTGGAGGGGACGCACGGCCAGAGTACTTTCATATGTTGGAGCAGAGCTTACCGGGAGCGGTGCCTTCGGCGCCGCCGAGCCCGGTGAAGCAACTTGCGGAGCCGGTTTTGGCCCAGACGGCGCCGACGGGGACGGGGACGGAGAATGGGAGTGATGAACCGGTGGTGCAGAGTTCGGGGATATCGAGGGACGCGTTCAGTCCGGGGTACTTTCAACGCTTCTTCCACGAGGAAGGGGAGTTGGGCCGTGGAGGAAAGGGTGTTGTACTGCGGGTCAGTCACGTCCTGGACGGCGTACCACTAGGCCTGTACGCTGTCAAACGGATTCCGGTAGGAAACGACCATCAATGGCTGGTCAAGACCCTCGCCGAAGTCCAACTACTATCCAACCTGGCCCACGAGAATCTGGTCCAGTACAAACACGTCTGGCTCGAGGAGATCAAGCTGGCCAACTTCGGACCCAGCGTACCCTGCGCCTTCATCTTACAGCAATTCTGCAACGGAGGCGATCTTCAGAAATACATTTGCGGGTCGAAGCCTGCCATGTCAGCAGCCGAAGAGATGAAGACCCGGCACAGACGAAATACGCGTGCAGGGTCCGAGCCGGCTCCGGATGGGCGCACACTACGTCGACTATCCCTCGATGAGATATACTCGTTCTTCAAGCAGGTCACGGCCGGGATCAACTACCTACACATGAATAATTACGTCCACCGGGATCTGAAGCCGAGCAACTGCCTCTTGCACGACACGGGCTCGGAACTGAGGGTCCTGGTCAGTGACTTTGGCGAGGTCCAGCGAGGCGACCAGATCCGCGAAGGCACGGGCGCGACGGGCACCATTTCGTACTGTGCTCCCGAAGCCCTCAAGCTCGATCCATCCACCGGTGCGTTGGGAGAGTTCACCACGAAATCCGACATCTTCTCTCTCGGTATGGTTCTTCACTTCCTCTGCTTCGGCCAACTCCCATATCGAAGCGCAGACGGCATCGACGAGGACGACGAAGATGTCGAGCAACTCAAGGACGAAATCTCTCGCTGGGCGGGCTTTAAGCAAGAACGTCACGTCCGGTCTGATCTCCCTGATGAGTTATATCAGAACCTCAGTCGGCTGCTGTCGTCCAATGCGAATCACAGGCCTTCTGCACACGATATACTTGATGGTCTGGAGTCGCTGGGCGGATCCACACCATCGGGTAACCAGACTCACCACATGCGGACGAGGTCAAGTGAGCGCGTCTTTGGACGTCGTCCCTCGCGAGCTTCGAGAATGGAAGCTCAACCACCAAGGACCACGAACGGGGCATTCACGTCGGTACCTCTGATCAGGAAACCTCTTGTTCCACATTCGCTTGAACGAGACGACACTGCAGTCGAGAGCGACGAGGAAGAATTGAGCAAATCGGTAAGTGTTCCTTGGCCTTCACTTCTATTCCCTTACATGTACATGGCCCACAGTTCGAACAAGCAGTCGTCTTCATCTGTCTGCAATCTCACAATCTAACACATACCAGGACAGCCTCATCCTCCGCTCCCGCCCAACCTCCCGTGCTGTCTCCCCCCTCAAACAGCCCATGACCGGCATCGGCCCTCCAACCGGCCACGCCTCACCCCGCCTCCTCCCACCCTCCTCCGGGCCCATCCCCCTCCGCTGGCGCCTCCAAGCCTACTTCTCCGTCCACGGCGTCCGGATCGTCGAGACGATAGTCCTCTCGCTCAAGCTGCTCTCACTCTACCTACCATGTTTGCCATCAGCCGTACGGCCCGTCATCGCAGGCCCGCTGCTGATTTGTGCTTTGGTGGACTTTTTTACGCCATTGAAGAGCTTTTGGCTGTCGTTGTCGTTGGTGTTGATACACGTTCTTGCCTTGGGCGCGGTGGTGTGGAGTCAGGGGTTGTGTTTGGAGCCGAGGATTCGGTGGGCAGGGGAGTATCAGCATACGGAGCTGTGAACGGTCGGCGCCGAGCAGCGACGATATATCATGAATTATGACTACAGCTTCTACTAGTATGTGCAATCACCACAGTGTCCAATTCTATCTGCACCGTTGAGCCGTGCTGCCGTCGAACGTGTATCAAAGCTGGGATTTTAATTTTTTTTAGCATAATGGGTGGTAAATAGAATAGAGTCCCGGTGCATTCCATTGTACTCCCGCTCTGGCCCAACCCAGTCATTCTCAATGACTGAGGCTTAATCCATGACCAAAACACGCTCCTGCTGTGTTTAAATTAGCTCCATTATCTTAAATGCTGTCAAAATAAGGCCCTGCCACCCGAAAACGATGAGCAGAGCAGTACTTTCGATTCCTATGCGAAAAAGAAAACTAAGATCACAGGACGCTCGAACCGCCATCACATAGCAGCATTACGAGGAATGAAGCCCACCATTTCGAGACGTAGCAAGTCAATGCGTGGGCAGAATGATTGGAGAGAAGCAACGAAGTCGTTAGGGGCGTCCAAGCCAAGCCAAGGGACATCGCACAAGATCGCAAGTTTCCCGAGCTCGCGATCTGGCCTACGACGTCAGTCAGAAGGAGCTTGCGCCGATGCTCACAGAGCCCGCAGACCGACACACGATACAGCACACACACTCTCACTTTCACTCTCCTCCCACATCACTCTCGAACCTGAGGGCTCAATCGCTCTTTAAACTCACCATCCTTTTGTTTCCTTGCCCCGAAGCATCATACGACCATGATTGGTCTTTATCAGAGGGCGCTTGCCCGGCGGCCGTTCGCGACGCCCGTCATCACCAGTGCGGTGAGGTTCAGCCCCCTTTGCGATTCTGAAGCTACTCCAACTGACAAATGTTCGATCCAGGTGCTGTTCGGCGTCGGAGACATCATGTGCCAGCAGGGTGTCGAGAAGAAGGGCTTCAACAAGCACGATTGGATTCGTACAGGCAGACTGGTCGGCTACGGAGGCAGTACGTCCAACAACCTCAACCACAACCTCCCCTACACTTGTCCCCTAGATCCTAACGTGCTACTCGTCTAGTAATCTTCGGTCCCGCTGCGACAATGTGGTACAAGGTGCTCGCGCGCATCAACCTCAAATCCCCCGCCGCCACGACCGCCGCCCGCGTGCTCGCCGATCAAACGCTCTTCGCGTCCGCCAACCTGGGCTGTTTCTTGAGTTCGATGGCGTACCTCGAGGGTAGCGATGTGCAGAAGAAACTGAGCGATAGCTACATGCCGGCGTTGAAGATGAATTGGATCGTGTGGCCGCCGGTGCAGGCGCTGAACTTTACGTTCGTGCCGTTGGAACACAGGGTCCTGGTCGTGAATGTGGTGGCGCTGTTTTGGAATTGTTACTTGAGCTACGTAAACAGTGGCGGTGGAAAGAGTGGGGTTGTGGAGGAGGTCGAGGAGAAGGTCCAGGAGGGGAAGAAGAAGGTTCAGGAGAAGTTGGCTTGAGTGGTGATGACTGAGCAAGAGTGAGAGGTTCGGTTCGGTCTACATGCCGTTCATTGGGGGCTTCTTTACTTCCACCAATAGACTTGGATGATGGGATTATTTTCCATGGCACGGCTACCATCTCATGAGGAGAGTCTACATCCCGAACAGACACGAGTATGCACTCCTGTCAAGCTCTATCACTGCGACAAGGCCAGCTAGCTCAAAGCAATGTTGAGTGACACGAGGCGTCCAATGCAGCGCATTTGCTCGAGCGACGTGAGCCTACCCTGATTGTGAACACTGGCGACCACCCATAGACCGCAATCAGTGTCAGTGCACGTTCATGGTACTGCCTGCTTCGATCATCTTCAAGTCAAGAAATAATCTGGCTTTGCGGAAAAGAGCTCCGAAACGGTCGATTCTGGATGCCAAGCTGAGCCTCAGCTGCGGAACATTTGTGTGTCGCATGAATCGTTTGCCGTTTCTCGAAAATCAGATGGATCAAAAGCAAATCTCCTGAAACACCTCAAGCAGGAAGCCGTGTGCGCAGATACCCGATCGCATATCTTGCCACGTATATCTGCCTGTCGCCTTCCGTCGTCGGGCAATCGCTCTGTATCCGCAAAAAACCTCTTTCCACAACCATATCTCGTCGGCTTCTTACAACCGACTTCTGCATCCCCACCTGCCCACTGCGATTCGCGAAACAGAGCACCGGCACTACAACACTCGCACACAGCTCCTCTTTGCGACTCACCCTCTCCTCCTCGCCCTCCCCTCTACAACCTACACTTCCAGCTAAACCCACACCATGGCTGCCGCGGCCGAGAACGCCGACAAGCAGGTGGACCTCAACACCATCCCGCTCTCTCCGCCAGGCGGTGAAACCGGTGGAGATGCCGCCTTCGACAAAGCCGCCGGCGGCGACGTGACCGTCTTCCACGACAAGGAAAACTTCACCGTCAAGCACCCGTTGATGAACAAGTGGACGCTCTGGTTCACGAAGCCGCCGAGCGGAAAAGGCGACAACTGGTACGATCTACTGAAGGAGGTGGTGACCCTGGACAGCGTCGAAGAATTCTGGGGTGTCTACGTAAGTTAATACCCACCGACCCCTAGAACGAAGCGGCGAGCTGACTCCATTTTTTTTTTGTGAATGTAGAACAACATTACTGCCGTCTCCGAACTGGCCGTCAAATCAGACTACCACCTCTTCAAACACGGCGTGCGACCCGAATGGGAGGACCCGCAAAACAAGCACGGCGGCCGCTGGTCGTACTCGTTCTACAAAAAGGACAAGCCCGGCCTGCCCATCGACGAGCTCTGGCTCTGGACCATGCTGGCCGCCATCGGCGAGACGCTCGAGGGCGAGAACGAAGACGAAGTCATGGGCGTCGTCGTCAACGTCCGCAAGGGCTTCCACCGCATTTCCGTCTGGACCAAGACCATGGGCAAGGGACAGGGCAAACAGGGCAAGGGAGCCGGTGGAGACAACGAGCGCAATAAGCAGGTGCTCATGGAGATTGGACGCCGGTTCAAGGAGGTGCTCAAGTTGGAATCGAGCGAGACGGTGGAGTTTTCGGGTCATACGGAGAGTGCGCAGAGCGGTTCTACGAGGGCTAAGCCGAGGTTCGTCGCGTAGCGTAAAAGCGGTGGACGAAAGAAAGACTTGCGCGAAGAGGAAGATCGAAAAAGTTGGTGCGAGACATGCTTATCGAAATATGCTTTGATGAGAGCTCACTGTGCGGATAGCATGACATACTGGTTGCTATAGCGCTGCACGAGGAGGGGGCTGGACGAACAACTAACTGGCGTTTAAGGCATCTACGGCGGGGTTTCTTTAAGGAAGCTGAACTTTTGATACCACACATGATACTGGCAACCTTATGCATGAAAAGTCATGACAGACCAACCCTCTTAGACTGTATACATGACGCTGAGCATTTCCTCTTCCCTTTCTTTCGTTCCTCTCTTTTTTTTTGTATCTTATTTTGTTCTTCTATTTTTTGAATTGAGTCGTCGGGGTCCGAATTAAGCGGGTTGTTGAACCAAAGGGGGTCCTCGAATGATCGGTTCGCACTGTACCATCAACTGCTTCGAGGTAAAATAACCAGGAAAAACCAGTACTAGATCGAAGCACAAAACCTTTCCACGGCCCTTGTCTCCCAACAGTAATCCGACGGCTTCCCAAAAGATCCCGACTCCTCACGTTCATGCCTCTCACGCCTCGTCTCACCCTCACGGCCCCGCTCCTCACTCGACACCCATCTTAGTTCTGAACCGCCACTCCCGTCCCGTCCCATCACCCCCAGACTCTCCACCTCATCCTCACTCTCAATCCTCCAAACCCAATCACTCATCGCGTCCACAACATCCCATCTCCCCTACTTCACAAGCCCACACGCCCACCCGTCCGCAGCCCAACAACCCACTCCTCCTCATCCCCTACTCATCCCTCCCCCGCAGCACGCTCCCTCCGCTTCGCATCCTCCTCCGGCGTCCGCGTCGTCAGCTGCAGCGCGTGAATGCCGCCTTCGCGCTTGAGCTCGTCGTCGAGGAGCGTGTAGACCATGCGGTGGCGGGCGGGCTGGGGCTTGTTTGCAAAGGCGGGAGAGACGATCTCGAGGCGGAAGTGCGTTTCGCGAGAGGTGGAGCCGGCCATGGCGCGGTGGTGGGCGTGCAGGTGCGAGTCGTTTGAGATTTGGAGGGTGGTGGGCGTGAGGGTTGAGGTGATCTGTGAGCGAAGCGTCAGGAGATGTTAGGGGGGGTTGATGAGGGGAAGTAGCAGGTAGGTAGACAGGAAGACGGGAAGACTTGAGAGTCGGGTACATGGGGCAATGTATAGATAGATAAAAGGGGCATTGAATGCTTGAGGTTGTTGGAAGAAACTGTTCGGTACATTGAGTTTGAGATGGGCCCACGTCTCGAAGCAGAGGTTGGAGACGTGATGTTGGCACTGTTGATCAAAGTAATACAATGTTTTGCAAACTAAGAACTGTACTTACACGCTCACGGATGATATCTTCGACAGGGGTAGCGGATGTGCTCGCCATCCTAGCAAAAGATCTGCACGGAGTGATTAGGAGGCGAGATAAAAGCATCGATAAACTGGGATGATGACCGGAAAGTTCAAAACCGGTAAAGTCAAGATAGGAAAGTGCCTAAAATTGATCAGCACGCATCGAAGTGTTGAACTAGGATGAATTTGAAATAGAGTATAGAAGGTGCATAAATCGGGCCGATATAGCAGCTCCGGCAGACTTACGACGACGAGAAGTGACGCTTAACGTTGGACACGACGTCAATCCTTCCGCCAGACTGCCTACGGATCCAGCAATAATCCAAATTTCACGTCACACTCAACCCCACACCCCGTGCTCTTGCGACCCATAGATGCTTCCGTAACATTTTCTTCTTGCTTGCCTGCCTGCGCTCGTTTCGTTTTCGTCTTATCTTGTATAACTATACCATGCTAGCCCGCTTTCCCCGCAGGCTGTTCTTCTCTTCAGCTTCCTTCGCCCGTCCGTCGTCGTCGACGTTCACCATTGTCAGCACCTCGGCGCGCTCCTTCACCAGCAGCGGCCCCAGAATGGCGGCCTCCTCCTCGTTGACCCTCCCGCAGCTGCCCATCTTCGAGGCGATTGCGAAACACGACCCCAGGTCGACGGCCATTATACATTCGCTTTCCGGCCGGCGGTTCACGTACGGCGAGCTGCTCAGCGATGTTGCGGAGCGGAAGCAAGCGATTGTCAGTGAGGCGGGCGCGGAGAGCTTGAACGGCGAGCGCGTTGCGTTTCTCGTCGAGAATAGCTACGACTATGTGGGTGCGCGCAAACCGCCCGAGCGAAAGAAGACGTGATGCGAGCGCGAGAACTGACTGTCGGTATAGTGACCATTCTGGCTTTGTTTGCCAACCATGCCATTGCGGTGCCCATGTCGCCGAGCTTCCCTAGCGCCGAACTCGAATACATTGTGGAGAACAGCCAGTCGATAGCGTTGCTTTCGACGGAGCGGTACAAGAGCAAGGCGGAAGAGGTCCTGGGTCACGACTTCAAGGCGATGGAGAAGAAGCCGATCTATGTCTATGTGGATAAGCACAAGGGCGACAACCCAGATCGCGCGAAGCCGGTGGAGTTGCGCTCGACGCTGAGCAAGCATGAAGGAGGCATGATGCTGCATACATCTGGTACCACATCCAGGCCCAAGGGCGTACTGCTGCATCAGTCGGTCCTTACAGCCCAGGCAAAGTCGTTGTACGAAGCTTGGGAATACTCGAAGAACGACCATCTGCTGCACGTCCTGCCATTACACCACATTCACGGTGTTGTGAATGCTCTTCTCACGCCCCTGTTCGCCGGAAGCACCATCGAACTGCTCTTCCCGTTCAACGTGGACAAGGTGTACGAGCGCTTCGCTGCTCCATTCCAGAACAAGAAGCGCGAGAACGGGACCGAGTACGAGCCAATCACCTTCTGGACCGTCGTGCCGACAATCTACCAGCGCCTCCTCCAGACCTTCACCTCCCTCCGGCAAGAAACTAAAGACGCCGCACAAACGGCCTTCAAGCGCGAAAACCTCCGACTCAACATCTCCGGCTCCGCTGCCCTGCCGCTCCCCACCAAGAAAGCCTGGGGAGAAATCTCCAACGACAACGTCCTCCTCGAGCGCTTCGGCATGACCGAAGTCGGAATGGCGCTGTCCTGCGGCCTCGCCAACGAAGACCGCGTGGACGGCTCCGTCGGCTGGGCGCTACCGACGGTGGATGTCCGTCTGGTGGACAACGATACCCACGAAGTGATCAAGCCGGGCGAAGAGACGGGCGCCGATGGCAAGGAGCGCGAAGGTGAGATCCAGCTTCGTGGGCCCACGGTTTTTGGAGGATACTGGCGTAACGAGGAAGCGAACAAGAAGGAATTCGTGGCTTCGGAAGATGGCGGGAAGCCCTGGTTCAAGACCGGTGACGTTGCGGTCCGACGGAACGTCGAGGGCGCGGGCACGGGCAAGAGTGGAGAGTGGGCCAAGGGGCCGTGCTACTTTATCAAGGGTCGAAGCAGTACCGACATCATCAAGACGGGCGGCGAGAAGGTGTCTGCTCTGGAAATTGAGCGGGAGCTGCTGAGCTTGCCGGAGGTCAGCGAGGCTGCTGTTGTCGGTCTGACGGACGATAAGTGGGGACAGAAGGTTGCGGCCGTCGTGGTGCTGACGGAGCAGGGCAAGACGGCGGGGAAGAATGGAAAGGAATGGGGTCCCATGGACATGCGACGGGCGCTCAAGGAGAAGTTGGCCAACTACAAGGTGCCGCAGGAGCTCAAGACGGTGGAGAGCATCCCGAAGAACGCGATGGGGAAGGTGAACAAGAAATCGCTGGTCAGGGAGATCTTCCCTGATGTGGCATCGTAAGAGATGTGAAGATACACCGTCGTTGTGCATGGTCATGAAACAGTGTGGATTTGAAGCATTTCAATTGATCTTATGACGATCGTCTAGACAGTTTTCGAATTCGTGAACGTCGGAGCAAGCTCACATCACCGTCCACTAAACGCCCTCGCGCCAATCCCCAGAGCTATAGTATGCACAAGTCATGAATTTTCCCATCAAGCATTCGTCTTGCCCTTTTCGATCTTCCTCTTCTTCGTCCTCAGCGCCTCCGCCTGGCCCTCGTCTCGGTTGATACCGTACTTCATCTTCTTGTACAGCTTCTGCTTCTTCCGCGGCATCATGCCCACCCGTCGCGTCTCCTCCTCTTCCGCAGCCAGACGCTTCCTCTCCGCCTTCCGCCTGGCTTCGTTGCCGCTCGTGTTCTTCAAGATGCCCGCAAGGCCCTTCTTTTCGGCGACATCTGCGAGCTTCAGGTTCTTCGCTTCGGCCTCCAGCTCTAGCTGCTGCAACACCTTTTCGCGCTCCTCGTCGTCCATCTCGTCCTTGTCCTCGAAGCCCCCGAACGACTCGGCGTCCGACTCGGCGTCTTCCTCTTCATCTTCGGAGCCGGCGACTTGCATGCCGTTCTCGAGCGCCTCGTCGTCTTCGTCCTCGTCGACACCGTCTTCGGAAGCTGAAGCGTCCTCTTCGCTCGCATCGCCGTTCTCGAGCGCTGTGGCTTCCCTTTCCGCTTCTTCGAACTCTTCGGCTTCGCCCTCACGTTCCTGCTCTTCCAGGGTCTTCGTCGGGTCATACTGACCGGGCTTGGCCTTGACAAAGGGACTCAAATGAGGTGGCAGCGTTGCGCCGGGAGCGTAGAGATCGGGTCGGAGCAGTTTGCCTTCATTCAAGCAATCCCATACCCATTGCGGCTGGACGTATGTCCGCCCGGGCACTCGGAAACCGTAGGCGAACGTCTTCGGTCTTTCGCCTTCGTCCTCGTCTCTGTCCATCTCGTCAAGGTCGACGGGCGGACGATCGACAATCTGATGTGTGATGCTGGGGTCGCTCTCGTCGTGGGTGAATGCCCCAGAGCCGTGGACAGACTCCCAGCCAATGCGCTTGCAACCGAAGGCTCGCAGCAGGAACTCGAGGGGCGCTCGAGGCGTTTCTCTGTTGATATAGACGGTGATTTGCGAGAACAGGTCGCCAGCACTTGCGTTATCTAGCGACGGCTGTTGTAGGATATCGGCGTCTTTCCCGGCGGCCTCGAATGTGTCAATCGTGTCAGTGCGCTTGTCCTCATTCGTTGACAGTTCAAGGCCATCTTCTTCGTCTTCAACAGTGGTCTTGGCAACCTCGTCAACCTTCTTCTGTAGTTCCAGGTCGACTTCGGTGGCGTCGTTAACCTCTCCATCTTGACCATTCGCAATGGCCTTTGGCAGTTCTGCGCCATTATTCAAGCCCCTCCCCTCGAGTCTGAACGCTCCAAGCTCGCCGCCCTGCTCATCCGCTTTCTGGTCAAGCTTGGGAGGATACACTAAGCCGATTGTCGAGTATAGTCTGTAATTGACAAATCCGAGCAGCGTTGTGTAGAACTCGACGAATGTGGCCATGATCCTGAAATCGACATCCCCTGTAACTCTTTGCACGAATTTGTGTGGAACAAGCCATAGTATGTCCTGCCCTTGTATCGTGGCCTGGCAGTAGATACCTTTGATGGAAATGAAGGATTTCTTGAGCGAATGCGATGTGATGAGGTAATGCTGAAACTCGAGGCAGAGACGTTGGCAAAGAGCAATCGTCTTGGGAGGGACATTGGTGGTAGAGGGGAGGTTTGCGAAGAGGAAGAGAAGAGACAGAGCATCGTCCAAGTCTCTCAATGCGTCGATGAAGGTTGGGTACCTTTCCTTGATTATGTGGTCTAGCGAAAGCTTCTTGTTGTACGTCTTGTCCAATCGAGCTGCATCGCCAACTTCTCCTCTTCCTAATGATCGAGCGATTTTCTTTGAAACAGCCTTGTGCTCTCTGAATTTGGCGAGAAGTGGCTCGTGAAGGAGATACTGGATGTCTTTGGAGTAGTAAAAAGTGGTAGAGTGTCCTGCAGTCTTGGATGCCTTCTTCTTGTTGCGCGGTTCTCTAGGATATATGCCTATGCGGAGGTCAGTGACCACAGTCTCGTTCGGCTATTGATCAAAACGTACCTTTGAAAATGCATAGTCGTCTAAAATCCGGAAGCGATATTTGCAGCTTGCGCACTGCCTGTGTTCTTGTGACAAAGTTCTTCGCCTGTCCGGCCTGGCCTGGAGATTGTCAGTGAAAATGCTCCGACGGCGTGTTATACACTGACCCTTCTTTTTGATGCGCATTCTGACCGATCCTCAAAGTCCTAAATAGCGTGGGAGTTGAAGTTCGCGATCAGAGCCTGTGTGAGCATTTCGCACCGACAGGCCCGCAAAAAAGTTGCTGGACACGGCACAGAACTCCGTCAACTTTTCTCTGCCGCAGTTTGGGCGGCCACTCCTTGCACAAGGGCTCGAGTGCCGTGTCACACCAAAATCCGCACATCACTTCTCACCTACCAAGCACCGTCGAGACTGACATTCTAGGTCAAACTTCTCATTGTCATCAAGCCGCTACACCGTTCGGCACCGTTCTGTGGCCGGGGGCAGCTTTACGATATAATGGTAATGCAATTGTCGGTATATCTACCAATGACTCCGATTCTCGTCACAGATGAGGATCAAGCAAAGCTTATTTCTCTTCGCTCTGTCCAGCCTGCAAAAACCATAGGTAGTCACTTGTTCAAAATCCCCCAGGCCAACAATTTTGAGAAGTGCCTGCCGAGCCGGAGACCCCGCTCTTACAACAGCGAGGACGGAGTATCGTAGGCTCAGGTTAGGGGCGTAGCAGTGATGCAGTCGTCCCTTTTTTTTCTCGAGCTACGAGCTCCAGAAGCCGGAGACGGAATCCCATGGTCGCGATACCAAAATTTCGGGAGCTGGTTTGTTTGATGTGCACTCGTGCCTGACGCTGTGCGAGTGTTGATTCGCTCGATTCACAACGCCTTGCAGCCGTGAATTTCGGTACCGTTCCGGGAATTCAGCTGCAGATCTTAACTTCAAAGATCTCAGAAGGTCGAACGTTGAATGCATGAACGGTGAGCCATGTTCTCGTAATACAACGTGTGCAATCCGACACAGGCTGCGCTCATCTACGGCTCCGTGTTGGGAATTAGGTAAAGCAGACATCGCACGTTTGTCAGAGGATAGCATCGTGAGCTGAGCCTCAACGCTATGTACAAGCATCCTCGAAGTCGAGACGTCCGCGCTGGTGAACGCCTGGATCCAAATATGTTTACTTCCCTTGTAACAGGCAAAGGACTACGTAGTATCAGTGGAACGCTCTGGGCGGATTTCTGCGAGGCGGTGAATGGAAGATCCTTGCTTCTTGACTCAATGGTCTTCGGATTGACCTCGCGCATTATTCGGAGCCGTGGGTCCTTCAAGACGCAGCATTACATTGGCAACCGCAACATGTGTCATGAATGGACACTGACACTGGGTCTTCAACCATTTCGTGAAATAATTTGGATTCCACCAGTGGGCGAGATAGGGTTCCAAGCGTCATTAGCCCACAAAAACCCACGGTCAAGATGTAAGAGCAAGAGGTTGCACCACCAAAGAAATTTCTGTACATTGATTGGTGTACTGCAATCTTCGAGATTGCCGATCGATGATCTTGCTAACCACGAAGAGGCCGCCTGCAGGAGCAACTCCATGCAGGTATCATGGACCTTGTGACAACCCCGCACCGCCGTCTCGGCCTGATCTGAAGCTGTTCCAACAAACAGCCGGCTCCTGAGAGTCAACGTGTCAACGTGCAGCAATGTCTGGTGCAGGTCGGAATCATCGTGGGTGCTTGATAGCTGAAGTCGAGTTCTGGCTCAAGCCATACGCAGTAGCACTGAGGACTGTCCGATCCTGTCATGCGAAGGAACGAGATACTGTCTTTATATTCGACTTTATCCTGATGCCAGACAGAGTGTTGTGCAGTCATCTCGGTCGTAGTCATCTCGGGGCCTGCACGTGGCTTTCATGGTATGCCGGTGCGGACGTCACAAGATCCGGAAAGGTTTACCAGTCATAGATCTTGTAGTCATTGGGACTCCAGCAATACGTTCGTCGTGAATATGGCGACTTGGCAGTCTCATCACTGTTTGGATGTTTTTGGAGGATGGTTCAGATTCCGAGGTCTGGGCGCTGGCTGCATCCTCTTCGGCTTTAGCAAGAAGCTCATCTATCTGACTTTCCAGCTGAGAAAGCCGGTTCTCCATTGCAGTGGCTGTCTGTTCGCCCCTAGAGTTATCACAGGTCAGCATAAGTAGGTGAGAAGCAGCGTGCTTCTGGACGATGAGTGTCGAAGCGATGGTAGAGCCACTTCCAAACAAAGAAAATGGTGTTGTGAGCATGTGCATAAGCGTGGCCGAGCAGCTGATTGTCGGGAGCACTCGTCAACTAGGCTGAGCTCTTTGCGAGACGGTCTATAGGCCAGCGAATGTCATGGAGATGGGCAAACTGGGAGACAGTTGGACGGTCCTGACCAATTGTTCGAACGTCCACATGTCCAACGGTCGAGCAGGAGCGGCAAGAAACAACGGTCGCAACTCACTTCGCTAGGTCCTTGAAAGCCTTCAAAAGACATCAGTAAGAGACTCTGTGACATTATTGGCGGCGGCGTTGTTCAGCACGAGGTCGGTGCCGGACTTGCATACCTGTTCTAGATCGCTAGCGGCCGAATTAAGGCCACGGTCTGACGCCGGGGCGTTAGCAGAGGAGTGACCGTCGCCGTTGGTGCTCATTCTGAGGGTTCGTAGCTCGTTTGTGTAGACCAGAACAGGCCGCAGCGGTGAGTTGAGCGCAGAAGCTGGAATCTCGAGTGTCGCGGCTGCGGGGTACAGAGCAGACGCCCGTCGGCTAATTTTCGCATTGCAGACATTCGTGAATCTTCCCCACAGCAACGCCGCAATATTTGCTTTGCGTGCTTCTGACATCTGAGAACTTGTCGGTCGCCGGCGAGTTGACCAAGACCATCGCCTGAAATCGGGTGAATCAGCGATCACTCAGGGTGCCATTGGACACATCCGAAGTCGGTACGACCTGCCCGTCGACGTCAACTTCAGACATGCAAGAGGTCCGGAAGAAATCATACATGCAGCGACTTGCCAATATGTAACGAAGATGAGCAGATCTGCAGAGCTTTACAAATACTGCGGAACATTCAGGAAAGTTGGAAACATTTTCAAACGCGTGTCATGTGCCGATTAGGCTGTCCATGTCTGCGAGAGAAACTCACTGAGCCGTTGTGCATTTAGCCCTAGTATTTGATCACAAGTCCCGTGGAGAATCTCGACGGCTCGTCGATCAGCCCAGAGGAGGTCTGAGTTGCTGGAGCTGAATGGCCGATCGGGATACCGGCCAACTGCAAGTCTTGGGACAACGCGGTCTGCTACGGCTAGCTTGGCACGATCAGACCAGTATCACGATCCCAATGTAGGTAGAATAGCTCAGAAGATGAAAATACTTGGCGTGAGCGCGATATTTTGCCACATTTGGCAGAAAGCAAAGGGTCCAAGGTGCCGCAGCCCAGGGTCCCGCCGATGCATACGGCTTTTTTTTTTCCCGATGGCATTTCCCCAAAATCCCATGCTTCCTTGCGATCGAAGCATCCTCATTCCTTGACCCCAGCAATGCCGGAGGGACCCCTTTCTCGATTTAAGCAACGATCGTCAATCCCATCACGACTTTTGCCTTGCTTCACTGTTATTTCGAGAGGATCGAGCTCGTGCTTGCTGCGTCCGCGACCTCGGGGTCCTCGTGCGTGCCTCTCTGAGACCCATGCGCTTCAAAAGTAGCCAAAGCAATATTGCTTCAAAGCTCAGATCGCAGGCTCGCCGAGACGAGTATTTGTCACAGGTCGCAGCTCGCATCGAGGTCGTTCAGGGATCGTGGATAATCCGCCATGGCAAGCTCGTAACAAGCTATCGCGGCCTTTTTCCCTCGGGCCCAACATGTCGGCAAAGCCCTGGTACTTTCCCCCAATCCTTGTCCGACAGAATATTGATTATGGTTTCGTAGTCTTGCGAAGTCTTGAGGGGTGCTTGCACGCCCTCAGCGTCCCTTGAAACCCTTTCGCCCGGTATGCCTGAGCGACTGGAGTTGTCGTCACCGTGACTCCTACATACCGACGCGGCCCAACGAAAATGGCGTTCAGAGAAACGCGTGAACCACGGCCGGTCGGAACCTGCGATGGAAGTGCTCGAAGCAACGCAATGGAACACCCTTCCGAAGCCTCGACTGGGTCCTACGAACGCGACCCAAATTCCGAAATCCCATCTGAGGAAAATGCTAAAGTGTAAACCCCCCCCATTCCAGAGACAATGGGGCCCTGCTCCCAAGTCTGGATCGTGGTGCGCCGATGCAAAGGTCAGCCCGAGCTTTGGAGTCCAGACCATTTCCTGCCTTTTTGCGTTTCCAGCTGATACGACTTTCATTCGCGAAAAGACCATGGACAGGCGACTGCTGGCACGTCAGCTCCGCGTATAGCTTAGAAAGCTTTCAAGCCTTTGCCGATCGCAGTCTGCCGTGGCCGAGGGCTCTCGCTACTTTTCATTGGCTGCGCAAAGCACAGAAGGACAATGCCGGATTAAAACCAACTGCCATGTCTTCTGTTCTGCATCAACCGTCGACGACCACTGTCACGCTCTCCCCGATCGCTTTACCAGTCAGCGCCGATCGCATCTTCGTCTGCATCGTTCCGCTGTTTTTATCGCCTTCCTGCCCCTGCGTCTCTTGTTTCACAGTCCACCTCGGGCATGGCTGCCACGTTGTGCGCAAGAAACTCAGGGCCAACTCCCGCAATATCATCGCCAGATTCCCCGCCATTACGGATTCTTCTTCCCATCATCTTCTGCCTGCATACAAGGCCCTGAATCTTGTCAGGCGCTTACAGCATACAATACGGAGGCACTGTTGCCTTACACCTCCAGAACTCGAACCCGACCGTGACCTTCCGCCGCATTGGCGGTTGGCAGTTGGCTTGTGGCCTGACACAACGTCGAGGGGTGGGTCACGGAAGACGGAATTGACTGTAAGTCCTCACGCAAAACAGTGCCCACGTGATTGTTCCTCGAGGCCATTTCGGATGCGGAATCCCTACGGATACTAGAACAGCAGGGTCAATCCGGTATTTCCATGTTGATATCGCAGAGCTATTTGCGTGAAGGGTCGATAAGCCTCACGTGCGGTGCTAATGGCTTCGAACAACCTGCCAAGCAGAAGTTGTCTTGCAGGCCTTGCTGCACCCAGCCCGGCTGGTATTTGCGCAGAGGCCGCGAAATGTACAGCCACAAGCTGGGATACAAGTAACGGTCCAGGTCTCACCTTGAAGTCAGTACTCCTGAAGAGTCCTCTCGCTCGAGAAGGATCTGCGATGGTGTTTTGACTTACACTTACGCCACGACCATGGAAACCCGCCTTGCGCCTTTCGGACTTCCCGTCGCGGGGCCTTGATAAAACCTAGAGATCGCAACTCGAGGCTCGTCACTACATGCACGACTGCCGGAGTGGATCCAAAATCCATTGACTCCGCCTTGGGATTCGCAGGGATATCGCTGTCAGGTCAGAAGCGCATCATTTCCGCATCGAACGTTCCGACAGGGCTGCGTCATGCCGGGCTGCTATTCAAATTGCATTTGTCAAAGCTGCGACGCATCAAGCACCCTTCGCGTGAGCTTTCCATCTTTGAGCCGGCGCGATCGACGGCAGGGACCGAACTCGGGACGTGGGCTCGATGCGCATGTGCATCGATTGATGTTTGTGGTCCTTGAATGTTCAATGGCTGACCAGGACCGCCAGGCCTTGAAATCCGCCTCGAAGCGACTGTCTTGCAAGCGACGCTTGCTCGGAGGGCAGCGACAGGACTGCAACGAAATTACCGACAAGCTCACCGGCCACGTTTGCAGCGTCAGGTCAAGGACGCACGTGCCTTCGCAGGGGGTTGGTTGATCGAGTTTGTGCCTGACATTCGAAGCTCCAGGAGCGAGGGCGAGAGATCAGGGTCCGGGCTTGGCGGCGCCAAGCTTCACAGTAAGTCGGCCTGATTCTTCTGCTTCCACCAATATGACGTTCCTGTCGCATGTCCCTCTTCCTCGACAACAGTCCCTTTGTCAGCTTTCAACTTCCATCCCTCCGGTCTTCCAGCGCCGCCAGCTCATTTGCCATTTGCGGAACTGCCTGACCCCTCCGGACCCGCGCCTACCCCTGAAGTCTCATGACTGTCCGCAACGGCCTGAGCCGAGACCGAGACCGCTTCATACTCTGCCATACCCTGCCATATCTCAGCTGCAAGAATCGCGATCTTCATGTGGCCCCACCACGGTTATTGTCGTTCTTCTACCACAGCCTGGCCCCTAGCGTGGTCTCTATACTCGGGCCGCTCACGCAGGTTCAAAGATCCTCCGTAGCCCGACGTGAGGATACCGGCCCTTGATTCTCAAATCGTCCACCTTTCGACCTTCACTCGCCATCGGACAGGAATGTTGCTACAACTTAACTAACATGCAATGGCGTTCAGGAGCGCCGCAGAGCGCTTTTCCATCTTCGACTCCAACAATCCGAGACTCATTTCAGAGCAGCTCCGTCGAGCTACAGCCTCCATGCAGCCGCTTGCACCGGTCTTTGAGAGGCTTGACCTCTCCCAGTACACAGATGTTTTTGTCGATAACGGCTTCGATACGTGGGAGGATGTCCTCGACATCACCGAGAATGACCTGTGAGTTATCGTGAGGTTCCGGAACAGAGCGCATTTCCGAAAAGATCACTATACTGATCAGTGCATAAGCGAGACTCTTGGTGTGAAGATTGGCCATAGGCGTCGCCTTCAGCGCGAGATTGCCAGCTCCAGAGGAATCCCTATAGATCAGGTCATTGCATCGCCAGGCCGTGCAGCGTCCCTTGAAGCAACACAAACAGGTGAAGGTGGCGGAGGGCATCAACGATCCGAGAGTACCCATACACAAGGTAATTCTACCGGCACGGGTAAGAGGAGGTACCGACGGCACCCTAAGCCTGATACGAATGCTCCGGAGCGTCCTCCATCGGCTTACGTCTTATTCTCTAACAAAATCCGAGAGGAGCTAAAACATGAAAACCTCTCCTTCACGGACATGGCAAAGGTGGTAGGCGAAAAGTGGCAGCAACTTGATACGAATGGCCGCGAACCCTTCGAGACAGAGGCCAACGACCTGAAGGACACGTACAACTCGAAGATGACCGAGTATAAGAAAACGGACGAGTGGAAAGAGTACCAGGACTATCTCGCCCAATTCAAGGCCGCGCAGCAGGCTGCCGCCACGGGTCAGGGCAACGAGGGAAAGCGTTTGAAGTTGGAACGATCAGGAGATGGTTCGCACGGCTCTTCTCGTGGCTCCCAAGGCACTCCAACCACCAGCGCACATGGCTCACCCATCAACACAACCACACCACTCCAAAATCCCAATCTATCGGATACATCGCCTATACTTCCAACTGGCCCTTATGCTCCTAGCTATCAGCCGCCCATGCCCGGTCGCTCTGGCGCGGTCCCCACAACCCGACCTCCTATTGTTGGGCAAATTTCACCTGAGCAGGCCGGCCCTTTCGCTCCTCAGCCCCACCTACCTCCTATATCAACCGACATCTCTCAAAGACCTCTACCTCGAAGAAGCCAGCATCCACCCGCGCCGTTCCTGTCAAGAGGTCGTGATACATCATCATCTAACACCAGCCAGGCTAGTGGTTTATACAGTCCCGTGACGCTGGAACCTGGTCAACGAAGCACTTCAGCTACCAGTACAGAAATATCTACGCCGTACGCCCAGCATCATGGCCTGAAGAACCTCAACCTTACAGGATTGCAAGACCGCCCTATTGGGAGGCAGTCGCCCGCCTACAGCCAAGCCAGTGCTCCGAGCCCGGTGCATCCCCCCTACTCCGGCCCTGACAGCGTCTCAAGAATATTGCCTCTCTTACCACAGCAGCAGCCGCCACCAGCTCAACAGCGCTTGGATGGTCTAACCGCGTTGGCTCTCGCAGGCCGCATGATAGATGGAGATCGAGATCCTCAGGACCCCCGAGGTAATCCAGGCTGACTTTTGTAAAGAGCGCCGGATTTGAACACGTACAAACCCATTTTCGCAAGCTTCAGATTGCGCAACAACAATGGATTTGACATTCAGACAGTACGTCACTGTGACCGTCCGCGAGCTAGTCTACATCACCGGCGTTCAAGGAATTCGGATTGTTCAAGAATTCGAGTCGCAGACCCTGCGCATAATCAACGCAGGCATTTGCTCTTGAGAGTCGAATGATGTTGTGATACTGGCCGCAATTTGCTATGCTGCGCAGACGATTTATGGGCCAAGTTCATCAGTTTCTGGATGTGCACGATGACAGACTTCATATCTCAAATATACATTTGGGCACATTTTTCAGAACATGCGTGAGCCTTGGGACATGCAAGTGTCGACTCACTTGCCCTACCGACGCGTTCGCAGCTGTTTCAGCAGCCTCCTCTATATGTGTCCTATAAACCAGCGAGACGACTGACGACCTCACCCGCGACATCCATCCAATGAATGCACACGTGTTTCCGATGTCTTTGGAGCACTGTCGCCGCGACAGCCAGCCGATGTAGATGCACGTGTCTCCGACGACTTTGAGGTATCGACGTCACGACATTCGCCCACAGGCAGCGCCTCACCATGGCGTCCGACAATCAGTTCTTCGTCAACGAGTCTTACACCGCGTCTCGTCGTCTTCCTTGTCGCGAATTGCTCTTCCTCCAAGGATGGACGGAGAATTCTCTCCTTTTCCCTTCTGACCGAAGCTAACATGTTCCAAGCATGTCACTGGCTGACGACCGACAGTCCCAAGGAAAAACAAAAGGAAAGAGAAAGAGAAAAGCGAAAGAGGAGGAGGAGGAGAGAATGAATGAAAGAGGCCGACGGAGTATTAGAGGTCACGAAAATTGCAGATTGTGCGCATGTGCGTCCAAGTGGAACCGTCTGGCGAGGACGCGCCACGGGCGGAAACGCGGACGCCATGTGAGCATGGCTCAAAACCAGCTGGTGCAAGGAAAGGTCATTCGGCAGCAAGGAAAATCAACGAAAAAGACCGCGTCAGATCTTTTTATCTTTATCACGGGGATTGATATTGCTGAACTGTGTGCGACCCGTGTACATAATGACGACAATAGGCAATGCTCTTTTCTCGCCTGTACTTTTGCTGGCAGCTACTTCAGCGTTGACTTGATTCTGCTTGTTGCGTTCCGTCCGTCGGCTTGTTTCACATTTGACGCCTTTTTTCACATTTTGCTTCTCATGTCACGACACGAATTGGTCAAGCGAGCTGAAGTGAATGTAAAAGTATTATTTGATCTAGCTGTCATCATAGTAAATTGAAATTGCCGTATAGATTTCATCTTCACTGATCAAGGTTTGATGCCGTGGTTGGTTTTGAAGCCTCCTTTACAGCGTTACCTTGCTTTTTTGCCATTTTCCGTACACTGTCCCGCTTCACGTTTCCCATGTCTCTCTTCTGACCGCTTCGATGATGAATGATGAAGTTCTAATTTCCAACTCCAGATTCCAAAATGTTACAACCCCCAGTCAACGCCCAACTTTTCGCATACGATGATGAGGAGATGCCCAAGTTACCGAAGCAAGCAACCAACCAACCAAATAAAGACCCTCTGCGCTATACGCTATGCCAAAATCAACAATGTGCTGAACTCCCTATCAGAGGCTGTCGACATCAGGGACAAAGACGCCGTCTAGTCCCTCCATGCTCTTCTTCGAATTGGGATCGCGCCCGAAAGATCCTTGAGATGCCTTCGGGCTGAGATTCTCCTTCTCTCGGCTGCCACCCCCGCCCTTGCGTAAACGCCACTGGCTCTTCTTATTTTCCTTCTTCTTGCGCATCTCCTCCCAACCGGCCTCCTCGTCCTCGTCATCTCCGGTCTGAACTAGTCGAATGTTTACCCTGCTTTGGTTGTGCTCGTGCAGACCTCCACTGCTCATGGGCCTGCCACCCATAGTGCTGGTCCGTCCACCACCCATACCGAACCCGCCAAAGTTGGATTTGGATGAGAAGGACTCTGTGCGAGATCGACTGCCGTGATCTGCAGGCATGGTACTAACGGGGCGGTAACGGCTGGGCTGACCTACGTTGCTGCGCTCGGACGGTGCGATCGAGGGAGTGTATCCTGGTTGTGGTCCCATGCCACCAATCATGGTGCTCGGAGCCCTGGCTCCGCCCATCATACTCATGGCACGACCTTGCTGGTTTGGCACGTTCAAGTTGGGATGGATACTTGGAGGGCCCATCATTGTGCTCGACCGCCCGTTCGCTTGTTGGTTCGGCATCTGGTTGGGCATTTGCATCCCCGGCATACCTGGATTCACACCCATCATCATCTGCTGCTGCATCTGCTGCATCTGTTGCATCTGTTGCATTTGAGGAGACATCTGCATGCCTTGCGTTTGCATGGCCATCATTTGCTGCATCCATTGCATTTGCATCTGCATCATCTGCGTCATCTGTTGCGCCATTTGAACATTGGCTTGTGATTCCATACTGGGTTGAGGCGGTTGCATTGGCGGTGGTTGCATCGGCATCATTGGTGTTCCACCCACACCAGGAGGCAAAGGCATGCTGCCATTTGCATCTTGGGCGCCGAATCCAAAGTTCTTTACCGGAGTACCACGGCGGATAGCACGAGCACGTTCCTCGCTTGCAATAACACCAACAAGACCACCGGGAGGTGGCAGATGGGTGCTCGATGAGCTTCCGCCTGCTTGGCTGCCACCATATACCGATCCACGGTCGCCACCCCCGAGAGCGAAAGACTGACGGTCTGATTGATTTACCAGACTGGCGCCGTAGAATGGATCTTGAGGAAGCTTTCGAGCGAAAGCGGGCAGGGGACCAGCCGGGCCTGCAGCATTTGACTGAGGTGGTGGGTAGGTTTCGCTACTGTACTGTATGCCGGCTGCAGAGCCTGAGCGCTCGTGATTAGGCGGTCGATTATGCTCTTTCGATGGAAAGCCATGCGCCGCAAGTATCCCCAGAGGTATGTCCTCGTCCTCATCTTCCGAAGCAGATGCAGGAGCTCTAAGGTTGTTCAATGAAGTCTTGCTAGATAGGCGGGATGAAAGCCTTGGATCCGAAGGCGGTCGGAGACCATTTCCAACGGCACCGGGCTCTCCTGTAGTCTTCATCATAGACTGACGGAAGACGCTCATCTGCGCTTCCTGCCTCTGTCTTTGTTTCACCATCTTCTTGTGTCGTTCCTGGTCATCTTCCTCCTCCTCCTCTTCCTCATTCTCACTCTTAGAACCATCGCTATCGCTGAGATCATCGGCTGCTAAGCGTCTCTGGGCTTGCTCCCGTCTATATCGCTCAAACTGTGCAGGTGTCATGACCTTTCCGGCTGGCTTTACTCGCGGGGGAGATGATGCACGTTGCTGCAATCGACCGGCAGAGATGGCCAAGGCCTGGAAGGACTCGTCGTCGAGAAGAGATTGGTCGACATCGTTGTCGTGATGATTCACGGGAGTTGCGAGTTTGGAAACTTGTTTGTGCGGCGGTGGTGCAGGAGGCAGTGTCTTGTCATCGGCCCACGGATTAGCGGCCGGATCCGTTTGTTTCGGCCCTGGCTCGGGACGCGTCGCTGGCGGTGTCTGGTCACGATAGGTTGGAGGAGCACGCTCGACCTGTGGACTGTGCTGCCGACCCACCGACTCGCTGACAAGCAGAGCGTCGGTGTCTTGGAAGAACTCTGACTCGCGTCTTGGAAGAAGGCCCTTCGAGTTTGCTCTCGACTGCCGGCGCGGTCGGTTCTGACGTGAAGGGCTGGTGGGGCTTTGGGTATCGGCTTGGTTTTGGGTGGCCCGAGTCTCGATCGGTGAAGTAAAGCCCATTTCGAAGACGCCGCGAGGCTCTTGGACGGGACTAGCGACCATCAAGCCATCGGCGCTCGTGGCGGAATTGACGGTCTGCACCGGTTCGTAAGGTCTGATGGCCTTGAGCGGGGCCGGCACGGCACTTTCTGGTCGGTAAGGCTTGTAGGCCTCGTCGTTAATTTCCGCCAGAGGACGACCTGGCGTCAGCGCCGATGACGCGGCAAGCAGTTGCGATTTTCGTTTATCCTCTCCGATGCCAGCAAAGATATCACCAAAATCAGCATCGTTGTCGCTATTATTAAACTCAAGCTTCTCCAAGTTAGACTTGTTCGGAGTGACAGTGGTTTCGCTTCCATAACTTGTCTCGGTCGTTGCGCGTGCTCGTCCTATCGAAGGAACTGCCGGGAGGTCGGAGGCCATATGTAGATCGTGGATGCCGGAGTACAAGGGTCGTTCGTAATTTGACGCGGCTTCGTTGGCGCGAATGGCCTCTGCGGCCTGTAGCGACTTCTTGCCACCAAAGGAAAATTTCCGTCCCGCAGTCCTCAAAAATCCAGAGCTCGACTCCCCTCCTCCGACGGGCACCGTCTTGGAAGAGCGTGGGTGTGCATGGGGGTGTGAAAAATCATCGCCTTCGGTGGAAGCAGCAGACGGAAGAGTCGAAGAAGAGCTGTAGCGGTCGGAAGATGACGTGTTGTATGCACCATAACTAGAGGCAGACCGTTGTGTGCCCCCACTGCCTCTGTTTTGAATGCCAGATCTTGCCGAGCCATCCTCGATATTGCCCTCGCTGAGCGGCCGAAAATCGGTATTCGGCCTTCTCAGACCGGTAGTAGGCTTTTCTTCCATTGATTTTGTGGCTTCAGCAGGCCTCTCGAGGACTCTAAACGACGAAACAGGCCTCACATCCTCGAGCACATCACCGGAAGACTTTCGTTTCTGAAAGACCTTGGGGAATTTGCTGGGCATCGTGTTGGGGCAAGTAGGGCGGTGTTTGCAAAGTGCAAGGTCGAATTAGGGTGCGAAGACTTTGTTCGGGCGGGAGTGAAAACGAGCGTAAGGCGGCACAGCACGCCTGTAAGTTGGGTCGAAGGTAAGGTGTCGGACACTAACAGGACATGGCCAGGTATCTGCGGGAAATAGTCTGTGCCGGGACCAGTCTGGTGTCTGGCCGTTACAGGGACCGGGGCAGCGGCAGCGTACAGCTACACGTGCTTAGGCTCGCGCGAACAAGTCGAATATGGCAGGGTGTGCGAGCAGAAGCTTCCGCCTCTTGCAAGATGTGTCGACTGTGTGACAGCGGTAGCCGGGATGTCGGGTGGTGCAAAGGTGTGTGAGGTAGCGACGAAAGGTCGCCGACCAGGGCGAAAAGTCGTTCGAGTATCGTCAATTGAGTGTAAAATCGTCAGTTGGCGCAGCGATGGTGGTCGTTCGGGGGAGGGTTAAATTAATGACGACGGCGTCGACGATACGAGTCAAGCTGGAGACGATGCTGGACTGTGCTATTTTTAAAGGCTGGGATCGGCGGACGAGGCAGCCGGAGCAGAAGGAAAGGCAGTATACGTATGTACAACAGATGCAAAGAAGAACAATGTGCAGACGGTACAGTAGTCGCAGTGAATGATGATAAAGCCAAGTCAGCAAGGTCGAGGAGGTTGGAGATGCAAGAATGGGCGGTGGTCAGACTTGAAACGTGAAGGCAGCGAGCGAAGTTCAGACTCCAGCCTTAAATCCGAGCGCACGATTTCGAGACGACGAAAAGCGGCACATCAGAGACAGTTGCGCTCAACCAACAATTTCCGTGCCAGCGTTCCCCCTGACCCGTCAACGACAACGACACGCTCTGCTGCTCGCTTAACGTCTGCTTTCCTGCACGTGTGGGTGCGCAAGCATCACCATTGTCTGGAAATGGGAGGCCTATTTCCATCACCGCCCAAAGCAGAATCGCTCCGCCATCCCGCTCACCCACCATCCGCGAGAGACATTCTGCAGCTATCGCACCATGGCGTCTATCGTGCTCCATCCTGACATTCGTCGCATGCTCATGTGCATCATGTCGTGGTCATCCTGTACATGTTGCAGTAACCGCCGTTGAACGGTACACCAGACTTGCCCGCTGCTTCTCGCAGACACATGTTCGCGATTTCTACTGCTCAAGCTGATGACTCGGATGTCCAGCCAGCAAGAATCAAGCTCGCTGATGTGTGGGATCGCCGGACCAGCGTGGAAGGACGATCCAAACTTAACGCGCGCCCAGCCAGATCGCCCGGTGCAAAAAAGCCCAAGGGCTGCATGCATGCCTTGGCTTTTCTCCCTGAATGGCTCCGACTTGTCCGATTGCTCTGTTCCACCCACACAATGTTTTTCCCCAGCTTGTCATCCGGATGCTGCACCATCCGTCCACGCGACACGCGTCGGTTGGTCATCGATCTTCAATCACTGCTACGAGGAAACATTGGCGCGAGCATGGCGATGACATGTATCATCATCAGCTTGCATCCCATATGCGCTCTCGTCAAGTGTGCGACCGTACAGTGCTGGTAGTCCGATGGTGTCGCGGCGGTTCGTGTTGCATAAGCTCTAATTTAAAGGTGTCAAGTACAAAAAAGCTAATCGCTCGACTGCATCATCGCGCTGAACCTCCAAAGATCTGACGAGCCACCGCGCATGGGCAAGCCATGACTTGACCTCTCATCCTGCTCTCGTGTGGTCACTGACATAATGTGATCTGCACGACTGTTGCTAAAATGTAGGGTTCATGAAAAGCTCGTTGTTGCTTACCTACCCAGCACGTCGTTGCGTCGAGGAATGGCGACTCTCCACTCACGTGCAGATAAGGCTGCTATCGAAACTCTACTGCACATCCGATCTACAACCTCTCCACTTCCTCAGCCCGACCGCCGGACCCGCCCACTGCATGCCTTGGAGCCATCTGAGCTAGGAATTATTGTCATAAATTGCATGATGCAAAATGCTACAACATACAATGCTTACTACAGCGCGGGGCCTCGACTCGTTACACCTTACAGGCTACTTCGCGTACAGCATGGCTTGCAGCTGAGGATTGCTCGAGCAAGATGAGCGCATCTTGGCTTGCAAGAGCATGGTATCTACGGCCTTCGATGTCGCTCGAGATAATTTGCAACACATCCGAGAGCGACCGAGTGGAATCAGACAACAAGGGAGATGACGGGAGGGTCGTGCATTGATGGGTCACCATTGCCGTGGTCCCTCACGTGGCGAGCCTGTGGTCCTGTACACATCCAGCATCTGCGGACCTTTGGAACTGGGTAAATTGAGCTGGCTTGCCATGAGCGGGACATCCGATTGCGATTGCACACGCCAATCTAAGCGCGCTTATAACACGTTCTTCGTACATATGACTTTCAAATGTGCAAGCACCAAGGATGACTCAAGCGCGAAGGCATTCTCCCTCGTGGCTAAACGAATCCGCTTTCCAAAGAAACCTGTCAACTGCAAAGCCTAGACCAGCTAGACCTTCCTCACTTCTTCAATGCGTGCAGAATCAACTTCTTGTATCCCTCAACCGCCTCTTCCAGATCCTTCACATTCAAATGCTCGTGATCGCTGTGCGCAACCAGGATCGAGCCCGGACCGTAGAGATATCTCTTCGGAACTCTCTCGTGTTCCAGCCACGGCACATCAGTCCCGTAGTTCACCGTGATGGTCTCAAAGCCCTCAACGTCCGCATCGCAGTCCACCGGACTATAGCCGCTGCGAAACTCGACCTCGACGTCCGGACCCAGCGCCTCGATGATTTTATCCCTGACATCCTTGACGGGCCCGACGGCAAGTCGGATAGCAAACTCCGCTTTGGCGCTCTCGGGCACCACGTTCCCCGCCACACCGCCGTCGATGCGCCCGATGTTGATGGTCGTATTCCCGTACTTGTCGCTATAGCCAAGCTGCAGCTCGTCGAAGATCGCCAGCGCCTTGATCAGCTTGCTGTTCGCGTTGACTCCCAACCACGGGTACCCGCTGTGCGCCGCCTTGCCCTTGGCCCTGACGTATCCAGACACTATCCCCTTGTGGCCCGCCGCGAGCTTCAACTCCGTCGGCTCCCCGAAGATGCCCGCGTTCCAATGCAGGTTCAGCTCGTTCGCACGCTTCATCCCCCCGCCGTCGACTTCCTCCCCGACCACGAACAGCAGGCTGACGTCTCCGCGGCCCACGTCGCCGGATTCGACGAGCTGCAACGTCGCCGCGATCTGGCTCGCTACCGCGCCCTTTGCGTCCACGGAGCCGCGGCCCCAGATTTCGCCGTCGGGCGCCACGCTGTAGTTGTAGTACGGCGGGACCGTGTCCATGTGCGACGTGACCACGACGTTGGATTTCGGGGATCGCCCGTTGAAGGCGTAGACGTTGAAGCGGGCGGACTTGTGCGGGTTTCCCTCGAGCGGCGGGAGGGTTTGGGTCAGGACGGTGAAGTTGTGGCCTTCGAGAAAGGATTTCAGGTAGTGGCCCACGGCGTTTTCGTGGCCGCTCGTCGATTCAATGGTGATGAGATCTTTGTGCAGGGCCAGGAGGGATTCGGTCCAGTTACGGGACGAGGGTCGGCTGGCGAGTTGGGGCGGGTGGGAGACGAGGGGGAGTTGTAGGTTGCTGGCGATGGTGGGCATGGCGAAGAGACTGGCCGCGAGGCCGGTGAACGGGACCCTCATGTTTATCGGTACGGATCTTGGTATCGAGAGCCTAAATTTCTGGACTATCCAGCCAAGTCAGCTGCGCTCGTAATTCATGCAATGGGCTGGCGAAAATATGTGCATAGCTAGGGACAGCCCCCCGTTGCGGCGGCCGCGTTTTTGCTTTGTTGTGCTACCTCGCTCGCGTGCTTTGGTCGAGCTTCGGACCGCGACACGGTATAGATATCGAAACGAGCGCTGACACATTATACAGAATATGATTGGGGAGGGGCATATCGTTGCGTTGTCTCGGCTCATGAAATGAGTGAACCAGCGCTACACTACTAGCAGAGCTAAGCGGCTTGCTGGTTCAGAGCGCGGGATGTTTCGAGACGGGAGACGACTTACCGTGGACGCGAAGAGACGCACCGGCGCCGTTAAATGGTCGGGATCTGAATCTTAATCTTGAACCAATGGGTCTGTCAACCGGAATGAGCCCTGGACGCGACGGAGTCTGTGAGACTGACGTTGAATGAGTTCAGTTAGTTGGGAAAGAAAGCTAAAGCTGCGTCATTTCTTTTGCGCGCCGACCACACTGCATCCTAGCCTGTTTTAGTCTAGCTAGCAAGGAATGCGTTCCTGAGCATCGTTTAATTATCCCACCATGGTCACCGACTGATTTCGGTGCCAGTATTTGCAGAGAGTATTATCTGCTATGCTGCTTCATGCATGCGTTTCGCTGCAGCGAACACCCCGCAAAAGACCTGTGTGTCTCATGTTGTCGGCGTGAGAGATTCTGAAGCCGTGTAAGCATCTGAGTGGATATAACTTCGCTCGAGCACTTGGCTTCTTGCGATAACGATGATTCCTCTTGGCAAATCAACAGCGGCCGGCTTAGACAGACCCAGCTGAGACCGTCCTCCAGCTGAGAAAATAGCAAAGGCACAGCAATGTGCGTACGAAACTGGCCTTGAATGCGGTCGCCAGTCATGGACATCTCTCTCGTCCACCGATCCCCCTTCTTGCCTCCAGCTACAACTGCAAACCCAACGAAATCATCATGCCTAGGTTGATCGTGGATTCGGAACATTTGCTGCGAGCTTTGATTGCGATTGTGGCCTTTTCTGCTGCAGTACTGGCCACGAGAATCTATACATGGCGGGCGTACATTGCAAAGCTTCGAGCTCAGGGACTCGTGAGGTTGCTCCCCATTTCCCACGTGTAGTCAGCTAAAACTGTTGTCTAGCCCATGCCGCCGTGGAATCCGCTCGTGGGACACCTCGGCCTCGCGGCGAGGATAAGTGGACAACTTCCCAACGGAGCCCATGGCCATTATCTGCCGGCTCAGATCCGAAAGCTGTACCCAGACCTCGGACCGAACTTCTATCTCGATCTGTACCCTATGGCCCCGTCGATGCTTGTCCTCGCATCGCCGGATACGCTGTATCAAGCGACGACGGAGCAGTCGCTGCCGAAACATGAAGGGATGACGAGGTTCTTGAAGCCGCTGACTGATGGGCTTGATATCGTTACGATGGAGGGCGAAGAATGGAAACGATGGCGCAAAGTCTTCAACCCAGGTTTCAGTAACGCCAACCTCATGACGTTGGTGCCTTTCATCGTCAAAGAGACGCAGACATTCTGTGACGTCTTGAGACGGCATCAAGCAAAGGGCGATGTGCTACGCATGAAGGATTTGACAGATAACCTTGCGATTGATGTTATCGGGCGTGTCGTTATGTAAGTGTCTGTGTTGCGAAGATCCAGAGATTCCATCTGCCAGAAGCCGAACCACTTATTGACTCTTAGGGACATACATTTCAATTGTCAGCTGGTACCATCGAAGATCGTCCAGGCCCTCCGCACCCAGATCCGTTGGCTCAGTTTCGGTGCCGAGCCCAACCTGCTCGATCGCTACAATCCGCTTCGTCCACTGGCCCATTGGTACTATGGTGGCATAGTCACCAAGTTCGTGTCTGACAAAGTCGACGCCCGGTTTGCCACAACAACATCGTCTCCTGCAAATGCATCGGCGACCAAGATGCAGAAAACCATCATGGACTTTGCACTGAGCACGTACCTCGAAGATCAGCACACTTCGAACAAGATGAACCCAGGCTCCGGCGTCCAGCTCGACCCGTTCTTCAAACACATTTGCGTATCTCAGATTAAGCAATTTCTGTTCTCCGGCCACGACACGACTTCGTCTTCGATCTGTTACATGCTGTATCTGCTGTCTCTGCCACAGCACCGAGAACACCTTCGGCGTTTACGAGCCGAACACGACAAGGTCCTCAGCACCGATCCGTCCGCGGCAGGTGAGTTGATCTCCGCAACTCCAACACTTCTCAACTCCCTGCCCTACACCACGGCCATCATCAAAGAATCCCTCCGTCTCTTCCCCGTAGTGACGTCGACCCGCCGCGGCGAGCCCGGCTACTCCGTCACGGACTCCCAAGGCCGCAAATTCCCCACGGACGGCTTCCTCGTCTGGTCCAACGTACACACGATCCAACACGACGCCGCCCTCTGGCCTGAGCCAGATACCTTCATCCCAGAGCGGTGGCTGGCAAAGGAAGGCGACACACTGTATCCGGTCAAGGGCGCCTGGCGGGCTTTCGAACACGGGCCGAGGAACTGCATCGGCCAGGAGTTGGCGATACTGGAAATGAAGACCGTGCTGTGTCTGATGGCTCGGAGCCTCGAGGTAAGGGACATTTACAGGGAGAGGGATGCGAAGGATGGGGTTCCGAGGGAGAAGAGGTGCGTTGAGGGCGAGAGGGCGTATCAGATTGCTCTGAGCCAGCCGGAGGGAGATTTGCCGTGCCGGATCGTGCTGGCGGAGGCGTAAGGACGGTGAGGAGGCTTTAGTATGGCCGTTTTTTCGTTACGGTAGCTCAATGGACAGCAAGTGGGTCTCGCAACAAAGGTATCATAATCCCTGTCGTGACCGCATTTCTGATATTCCTCGACTTGGTTACACCTCGTGGGAACGCGTTCGTTGAGCAAAGCAGAGCAGAGCAGAGCTCATCTCCATATCCTGGCGTCTATGCCGATGTTGCGTCCACTCGTCTTCTTTTCGTTTTGGCACTGGCATTCCACTGGGCATCAGCGAGCCGATGGCGGCAAGCGAGAAGTCGTGTCCCGGACTTCGGCCCACCTTTTGAAAAGGCATAGAGACAGTATATAGGTCTTTGGTGACTGCTAGTAAAGGATCCAAACGGCAGAACAAGATGAAACCCTGGGGTCAGATAGGGTAGGGCGGGACTGGGCTCTAAACTTGAACTTCAAAACAATAATAGATTAGAAACAGGAAAAATAATATAATTATTTTCCTTTTGAATATATACAAACGATTGTAAGCTGAGAGAGGTGAAGTACTATTCAGGAAACGGCATCAATTTAGCAGCACGAAGGCGTTCTCCAAGTGTACTACGGAAATTACCAGGAACACACCTATCGCCGATACAAGGAGCGTATTCCAAAACACAGTAACAAGCTATGCTGGGGTATCTGTGCTAGTTACAGTTATGCAAATCGCATTCTCAGTCGCCACGCCAGCCAACCAACTATACTTCCCCTATGCCATCATCTCATCATCTCCAATAGGCAGGTGATATTGTCTCATGGCTTCGTACATGCCGTACTGGAACTCTTGGGGCTGCCGAGGGCCCGCTTCGTGCCTCCACCACTCCTTACTCTCATACACGGGATCAACTGCCTGTCGATATGTAGGCTCGGCAGGGTTGTCCAGTCCGTAGCCCATCTGAATATACGGTTCGGCCGATTCCACTTGCTGGCTCTGCTGACGTCGCTCGAACGAGATCCTCGCCGAGGCCTCCTCCTGCTCCATTGACGTTCTCTCGCCCGCAAACACACCAACGCCTCGGGCCTGGGACGGCGACGAGATTGACCAAAGCATCAACAATCTTTCCCTCTGTTCCGAGTTTGCATTCTCGAACAATACCCTTTGCGATGGAAGCAAGGTTGCGGGATAGAGATTCTTTCGCAACAGCAGTCCCTGAAGCTCCAAGGGCATGGTGATCTCCTCGATGTGTATCGCGGGTCGAGTCACAGGGATGTAATGCTGGCTAGCACTGTACCCGAGTCGAGATTGTTCGGACTCAGGCGCGGCCGGGGCTTGCACTTTCGCCGGAGCCTGAGAAAAGGTCATGCCTCTATCGAACAGCTTCGAAAGGTCGTCTTGCATGCTAAAAGCTCCTTCGACCGAGGTCAAGCCGCACTGTGACTTGGTAAGTATGTCCTCACATAGGAGAATGTGAAGATCGTGGAACGGTATATTTTGGGACATGACGACCAAAGAGTATATGCTGTAAAGCATGGACCATGCCCTTTTTGATCGAAATGCGTGCTTTGGCATGCTTAGGCAGGGCCCGTTCGGACCGGCACTCACGTACCGAAGCGCATGCTGGAATGCCCATGCTCCTCCGAGGATCATTCAGTGTGCCACAGTGCTGGCAGCTTAGAGGCATCCCATATTCCATCTTGCTGTGATGATCAGCGAAAAACTTGCGAGTTCCGCAAAGTGAAGGAGAGGCGTAGAGCGATTTCGAATCGGATGTCGGTGCAATCAGTTGAGCGATCAATGACAGGTGACAAGATGGTTGACTGTTTGCTTGATTGGCTAACAAATTGTCTAGTACTTCTATATACAGCAGTTTGGGCGTACCAGAGCTCTCTTTCAACGTCCAGAAGCCGGAATGAATTGCGAGACAAGGAAGACTGTCGATGGAGGATTTTGGAGAACAAGGAAAGGAATTTGGCGGCGGGGTTTGTGTTAAAGGGGGCTCCGGAGTTGGGCCGTAATATGTGACGTGTACTAGACCCGATCGGGGCTCGAGCTCGAGGCAGAACGACCCACGAGAGGTAGTCAGAGGACGAGCCAGACGGAGCACGATGTCAACGGCAGTCTGTGGTAGGCTTAACGGTAGAAGAAGCTGGTTGGTGAAGGAGGGACGAGGACAAAAGCGTGTCGAGAGTGTGACAGCATCATCCGTAGCCGTCGCCTGGCCCGGCGCCAAGGCCGTGCTGTGCAGTAAGCGCGATGCCTGTGGTTGCGCGGCGCTCATTGCCTGAAGTCAAGCTCCAAGCTCGTTGCCCTGCCGAGATCATATTACGCTGAGCTGTGTACTGTGTCCCAGCTACAACGCAGATCCTGGACTACTCTACCTGTGTCTCCAGCTTGCCCGCAGCTCTTCAACCTACCTAATAGCACACATCGACTCGTCCCGCCATGGTGAGTTCAACCCGCTTGTCGACAACGAAGCCGAAATGCTGATTTGTTCCCCTCAAGACTTCCATAGGTACCGGATATGACTTGAACAACTCGGTCTTCTCGCCCGATGGCCGCAACTTCCAAGTCGAATACGCTGTCAAGGCTGTCGAGAACGGCGGAACGTCGGTTGGCATTCGCTGCAAGGATGGAGTTGTTCTGGCTGTGGAGAAGATCGTCACAAGCAAACTGTTGAAGCCTCACGCGAATAAGCAAATTGCCACGGTAGACCGCAACATTGGTATTGTCAGCTCAGGAATGATTCCGGACGGCAGACATTTCGCAAGCAGAGCCCGAGATGAATCGTCCAGCCACCGAAGCACCTACAAGTCACCCATCTCCGTCTCTGCGCTCGCAGATCGCGTGAGTGCGTACATGCAGGCATACACTCTCTACAACAGCGTAAGACCTTTCGGAATCACGGCGATCATTGGAGGCTGGGACAGCGAGGCCGATCTGCCTGTTGACGGTCAGGTTGGCTTAGGACCCAAGATGGGCGCCGGCGGAAAGGTTGAGGGTGTCAAGAAGGGGGGACCTGGCTTATACATGGTCGAACCAAGTGGAACCTGCTGGGGGTATTACGGCGCCGCTGCTGGCAAGGGCAGACAAGCTGCAAACGCCGAGCTCGAAAAGCTGAACCTGCACGACAACCAAATCTCGCTGGAACAGGGCGTCAAGGAAGCCGCACGTATCATCTACGTTGCGCATGACGATAACAAGGATAAGGAGTTCGAGCTGGAGATGACTTGGGTGAGTTCCTTGTCAGGACCAACTCAGGGGAAACATCAGCACATCCCGAGCGAGCTGCAGGAAGAGGCGGAAAGGCTCGCAAAGAAGGCTCTCGAAGGTGATGACGATGATGACGACGAGGACGACAAGATGGAGGAGTAAATCTAACGACACATCATGCATAGACGGAGAAAATTATCACGATGCTCAATGACGGTTCTAACCCCGACTCTAACCAAGATTGGAGGTAGATATTCAAAACTCGTCGTGAGTTTGCCTTCGGTCTACTGGATTAACTATTATTCATGTACTCGTGTGAGCATTACGGTGGGTACAGTCAGCAGTTCTCTGTTTCCATGGGCCACCTAAGGTTTTTGTGCGAGTGTTATCTAAACACTTTTAGGGTCGATAATCTAGTGTCGCACAATGTGAGCACTTTGGTCTACTTTGTTCCTTTTCTGGGGATCGTTTTTCTGTTTGCATATATCTCCCCTGAACTATGCCATCTTGCCTTGCGCCCAGCCCCTCCTCTTGACACCAAGCTCCACAGCCGCACTTCCCCAGTCCTCGCCGTGGTTATGGCCCTTCCCATCGATTCCTGCCCTCGCCTTACCTTGCTCCTCGGTCAAGACGGTGAGGAGACCAAAGATAACGGGTACGCCGGTGTCCAATTGCACACGCATGAGTCCATGCGAGACAGCGTCGGCAATGTATTCGAAATGCATGGTCTCGCCTTTGATGAGGACGCCAATGGCAATGACAGCATCGAAGGGAGCTGTAGAACTGCCGGTTTGCACAGACTTCTTCTCCGAGCTGTCCCCCGTCGCAAGTAGATCCGACGACATTCCTGCGAGCAAGTCTGTTGCGGAAACCGCGCCAGACGTTGAGTTTTGGACCGTGGACGCTGAGTAGACACGTTGAACAGCCAACGGCAACTCGTAACTTCCGGGGACGTCCTGCAAGACAATGTTCTCATCCTTGACCCCAGCTGCCTTCAGGCTCTTCTTCGTCCCGGCGACGAGCTCGTCAATGATGGTTGTGTTCCAGCGCGCATGGACAATAGCGACGCGAAGGTCAGAGCCTGGATGTTATTAGCCAGGTAGAACTAGAGCCTGCGGGACAGTCTCTACCATCATGTTTCTGAGCGGCGCCAGGACCTTTGAGAGAAGCCATTGTGAATTACAAAGCTAGACTCGGAGCAAATTGAAGATGTAGCTTAGCTCTTCAGAGACCGCACGGTATTACTTTCGTGTGACTGAGTGAGCAAGCGGGATAGAATAGAGATGTTCAGATGCAGGGCCAGAGCTCGTCATCCTGCCGCCAGTGAAGTAAGGTGCAGCAATGTCGCAAGCTTAGCGGGGTTCCAGCGGGCAAGCTCGGGTTTAGGTGTATGGTGGCAGTCGTGCGCAGCCGGCCCGACGATGACTTCAGAGGCAGTCCCAGCCGACGCCGACTCATTCTGCGGCAGAAGCCCCCAGAGTCAAGCTGCTTATCATTACTTAGTACCTTCTTGCCTGCGATTCCCGAGTCATCCACCATCTGACGCCTGAGCGAGTTTCTGCCTTCTTTCATTTTCCACTTGTATCTGACTACTCGACGTTCTTTCTTACTACGGCCTGCATCTCACAACCGCCCTGAATTCACAGATCCCCTTTCTTTCCACGCGACCACGCCCTCCAGCCGCGCCTTTTTCGAACCTCTGTCAGCTACTTTTGCGCCGAGCGCATTGCAAAAGAGGGCGCACACCCATGACGCCATGCGTCAGATCATCTTCCTGTGATGTCTTTGTCTGAGGCGAGCACCTCACTTCTACTGCGCTGGCGCCCCGCCATCCTCGGCTTGACTTTGGTTGCTGGTGTACTCGGGATCTACTATGTACGACAAGCGGAGGACTGGCGGGCTGGCAGCGCAACGAGAGGGCTGCACAGGAGTAATGCTATACGACGGACGTCACCGCGCCTTAGACGGTCGCGAGCAAGCATCACGCAGGTTCAGGCGTCGGCACAAGAGAATGGAGCTCCAGTTGAGCCTGGAGAAAGTACAAATAATCAGGCAGGTGGGCGCAGAGGATCGTTCGCCGGCACTTTGGACGTTCCCGATGATGAGACAACGATCAACGCAGGAGACGCCGGTGATGGACAGAGCCTGCTGAATATGCTTTACCACATTGCCGTGGAGCAGGCTACTCGAGATGGATATGTGCATCGCGGAGTTACGTGTAACTCATGTAATGCGTACCCAATACGAGGAGTGAGATACAGGTGTGCCAACTGCTCAGATTATGACCTCTGCGAGCAGTGTGAGAGTCTTGGAAACATACACGATAAAACACATTTGTTTTACAAGATTCGAATACCCGCACCTTTCCTTGGCGCAAACCCTCGACAGCAGCAACCAGTCTGGTATCCCGGCAAGCCTCACGTGAACCCTCGGAGTGTTCCGAATGATCTCAAAAAGCAGCTGAGCCAGGCCACAGGGCTCGACCGATCGTTGATCGACGCGCTGTGGGATCAGTTCAAGACTCTTGCTGGCTGCGACTGGCCAGACGATCCGAACGGTCTGTGCATTGCCATAGATCGGGATATCTGGGCAAAGTACTGTGTACCACCATTGATGAAGAGACATACGGCGTCCATGGCGCTTCTTTTCGACCGCAGCTTTACATTTTGGGATGACAACGGCGACGGACTTATCGGCTTCGAAGAATTTCTGCAAGGCTTGACAGTACGGCAAAGCAGAAATAAAAAGGAGTGGAACAGACGTACCTTTAGAGCTCACGACTTGGATGCCGACGGCTACATCTCTAGAGCCGATTTCATGAAACTCTTCCTTGCTCACTACGCTTACTGCAAGGAGCAAAGTCGAGATATGGCGAGGTTTATTGAGGACGAAGTTCTCGAGGGTGGACAATTGAAGGAGACTCTGCAAAGCACCCATGCCGTCAGTTCGTGCTTTCACGGAAACATCCCTCCGCCAGACTCGCCGAGGATAGGGGAGGGCAAAACAGTAAACAATTTGGGAGACCTGGTGATCACGGACGATAACGGCTTGTTGCGACGAGATGAAGATGGCTTGGTTCATACAAGCGACCCACCGACGGGCCAAAGTGCTATGGCGAGCATCTACGAATCGTTAGCCCAGAGCATGCCGGACTGGCCACCGGATTTCGTTACTCCCGAGGATGTGCACAAAGCTTTGGGCAGAAAGTCGTCTATGCACGACATAACCGAGGTGATTGAGCAGCGTCGCGTCCTGGATGTCGCCAACCACAGACTTGACCCGTTACGTGCCTCGGAGGTCTCGGATCAGCCCTTTTCGTACAACCAGAATCGACATGCAAACGGAGTGGAAGGACGGATAGACAGCGGTGATCGATCATCCGATGCAAAGACACCCGGCACCCAAGACAACCACTATGCCACCGCGAACATGATGGTGGAGCCTTCGGTCACTCGAGAGCTGCTGTATCAAAAGTCTGCAGAGGGTCTTCATGAGCTGCTTGATCCGATGTTCAGACAACTGGAAGATCTTCAAAGATTTCATTCGCGAACCCAAAAAGAGCGACTGCGTCTGTCCAAGCAGCTGAAGGAGTACAAGTCAATTCCCACAAATCTCCTGTCGTGTAAAGAGTGGTTTGTAACGACACTAGCATACTGGAGAGAGGGTGGCACACGAAAAGCATGCCTTTACGGCAATGACCTGGCAGAAGACATGATACATTGCTTGATGAAAGAACATGAATTTGGGTCGCGTGAATGGATGGCAATAGTCAAATGCAACATGATCTCCGGTCTCATTGACGAGGAGGAGGTAATGAAGATGGTTGAAGCATTACGAGACATGCCATCGGAAGAATGTCAAGGCTATGCGAGGGAGCTGCAGCGCCGCTTGGCTACAAAAGTCCACGGAGAGGATCCCACAACTGAGGAACTTGACCAAATGCTCAACGACGCACTATTGGACGACCAAGCTGAAGATTCTAGATTGCCAAGTAGCAATCCTGAAGCGAACGCAGACGTTGAAGCCGACCTGCTTCTTGACGAGCCAGGCGTCATTACTATCGATGATAGCACCATCACACAGCTTCTGAACGAAGACGCTCGTGGCGAACTCCGGGCTGGGCGCGAGGCGTTTGACCATGGCCTGGATCTTGCTGATGATATCAACTCAAGGACAGTTGACGAACTACTGGCTGATGCAGGATATGAGGTGGTGTCAGATTCGCAGCACGGTAATGACCGACCCGGCGGTCTAGAAGATGATACGCCGATCAACACTCCTTACGCTTCAGACACGCTGTCAAGCACCGATGGCGTGGTCGCTGGACCCGAGTCGCTTGCAGATCTGGACGAGGCAGATCTGGATGGATTCTTTGTCCGTCAAGACGACAGTCTTCAACCCAATGCGCTGAGCTCGGCAAATTACCTTGATCCTACCCTACCTCATCATCGCCCAAACACGGTAGAAGAGCCTGCCAAAGCAAGAAATTCGGCTTCACAGGAGATCACAAAACCCCGACCGTATATGACGTGGTCGCCGACACATTCGCACGGTACCATGGCAAGTATGGAGGAACACGATCCTTACGAGGATCCCAACAGCACATACTTTGCAGTCAAGCTCAAGTTCCTCACGATTCTTGACCTGTGCGCTGAACGTGCATCGGAACGTGGCGGTTGGGCGAGGATCAACGAAATGGAATTCGAAGAAATAATCACAGGTCGAAAAGGACCAAATCTTGCGCACGTTGGCGAATGGCTGAACCTGGCAAATTTCTAGGAAGATTCAAAGTTTCTGCCCTTAGGGTCCTTACTGAGCCGGATGGCAAGGTCGGCAACTTTGACCGAGAATATCGAAAGTGGAAACGAGGAGTGATTGGGCTTTGTTACTCAGAGGTACCCTGGGATTCGGTTTGCATTGTACATGTAGTCGGGCATATCGTGGAGTACACATTCGGGAAGTCCAGATTCGTCGATGATGATCGTGTATGCGACTTTTGTTTCTTTGGTACGGCTTAGCCTGCCAGTTTCAGGTACAATTATTGAAAAGTATTATGACTACACGCAGTTGTGAATCTCACACCATGGACACAAGTCCCCTCTTCTATTAGTAGATGCAGATCACTCGGAACCTCAGACGATATCGCTGAAGCATTGTCCGTGCGACCGGCGCGTCAGTCGCGCAACAAGCTCTGGCTGCCCGCGGGGTTAAGGGCCTAAACCCGCCTGCGCGCAGGCCTCACCTCATCTCTAACGCGCATCCAAAATCTTTCCTCTTTTCTCCTCATGACCTTCCAAGTTTATAACACGTACGTCTTCTGTCCTCTCACACTACCAGCTTCCAGCAAAGCCTAACATATCACAGATGATGAAAGCCTAGCGTGTATTATTTGAACCTTCCTGTCCTCAGCTTGCAAGCTCTCCCTTGCCCAGCTTCGGCTGGAATGGGGCTTCAGCGGTTTGCGGGCTTGCAGCGACAAGGAAGCTGATATCGGCGTTCGGCACACCACCTTGTTACTTACACGGACGCGATGAAGGCATCTCTGACTCTCAAACTTGGAAGGACAGAAGTGACCAGCATCTTTGTATGTTCTGTACGCCATAATTCCGCATCCTGACGCCTTCGTGTCTTTGGTGCTTTTCTGCTACGTACGCTGTAAAATTTTACACAACCTGCACCTATCTGCAGTATGAGCTCATACCATACATATCTATGTATCGAAATTTTATTATTGATCTACCCATCTCGGATTCTCAGTCTTTATTGATCGTACCTTTTAATCATGCGTGTTGAGTTCCGCAAAGCTTCACTTGTGAGGTCTTGGTTCTCTGTCCACGAGCTCGAGAAGCTGTCAGGCGGAAGAGTGTGCTCGGCATTCAACAGCCGCTCGTGCTTCCCATTTAGACGTGGGGCGTAACAATGCCGAAACAGTGGCTTCGAAAAGTGTTCTTGTTAGCATAGTAGAAAGTTGCTCCAAGGAACAGACTGATTATAGGCAGGTTCGGCGTCGAATAAATCAAGGGTAGCTATCAACGACGCGCTAGCGAAGCTTTGACAACCGGTTGGTACTTGCGTTCATCCACGAGAGTTGATGTCGTTCTATGGGAGGCAAGCCATGGAAATTATTTATACTGAATGTCTAAAGAGTGCTTGATGAGATCTGCGCACCCCATTCCTTGAGATAGCCTCCTTACCTGACGCTATCCCTTCAATCTTTCGGCAGATTCGGATAGTCCGTGCTGCAGCAATAACAGCCTTCCGGTCCTCCATCCGAGTTCGCCAGAGGCAAGCAACCCATGGACTCGCAGATCAATGCACCCTCGGAGCTGGGGGCGGAGAAATAGCCGACGGGTCCATAGCTTCCACCGCCGTCTCCATCAGCACTCCCCCCGGAACAGTCGATTCGACCGCCCTCGCGGACATCATCTGGGCCGGGAACAAGCTTCCATTCTGGGTGGGCTTCACACTTGCAGGTGCAGGGCTCTCCGATGCGGTCGGAGATGGCCTTGCCGTCGAAGCAGTTGTTAGTATTCGCGGTGGCCAATGCCGTGAGGAGCGAGACGAGGATGAATGTGGGCTTCATGTGGAAACAAGTGATGGTAGTGTGGTTCTTGTGGGAAATGACAGGTAATTTCGGGACGATGGTAAAGGTGTTGGTATTCATTCTCCAGTGACTGAGCTCTATTTGCATTTCTGATGAACTTTCCAGGCTTGTCACTTGCTTTGACGACTGACCGCGTCCTTTGCTAAACAGGGAAAATCTGTGCGTATATCATCTCTCGAGCCACGGGACCGCCAGTCAAGTTTTCTGAGCATCTCTTCGGCCAGCCACCGATGAAGTATTGCCAACATTGAATAACGGCATAGCAGCTTACAAGAAGGCTTTTGTGAAGACTTCTTACTTTGAGTGACTTCAGGACTAGAATCTTCCCCTGGCAGCGCAGATCCGTCTGGAGTGTCTTTACTCTGTGTAGCTCAGAAGAGTCTGACGCATCTCTATCTCAATTGCTAACAGCGATTGCTGGGATAGGTGCTGTGGTGCTCAATCTCGTCAGACTCAAGGTTTGAGCAAACCATCACGAGGACCAGTCAAGGCATTTTCGCAAAACAAAGTCGATTACCGTGCCTCATCGTCGACAAAGTTGTGGAGTCGACCTTGATGAACAGCTCGATATGTGGCGTGGCACAGAAACAACAGCCAAAACCAAACGTTCCATAATTGATGAAATCCGAGTCTTGCCGCATGGTTCGGTACTGACTGGGGGTGGCTATCCTGAGCCGGATAGATGGATGTGTATAGAATAGACTAGTACGCACGGAATCTTGTAACTTGGTTGGTGCACGTTTGCTTTGCTTCCACATTGGACTAGCAGCTTGGAAACCAGCGTCTCTGGAGTCGATATTACCTTACCTTCTGGCGTTGATGTTACGTGTAGTCTTAGACATCACGCTGGGCGCGCTGATTGTATTGCCACTACCTAGAACAGAAGACGTGTCGCAAGCGATCCATCACACGCAGGTTAATACTGAGCAACGGATTTTCGAAAACATGCAGAACTGCTGAGCTTCCGAGCCACTGGCGAGTCGTGACACTGATTTCCCGCAATATCTCCGTCACTCCATCTTGCGACGGCGCGGTCTGGCATGACTGGGGTCCTTCCTGGTAGAGATTAGACCTAAATGGCCAGGTTGGCACGTCAAGGTGAGTGCGTAGATCGACCTCGGAGCTCGATTCCGAATAGCTTCAAATTATGGTGTAGCTTTCCGTGCTAGTTCGAGAGCTGTGAACTGACCGTCTCTCGGCACACTAATAGGGCCATGCCAACGCCCACACGGGTACTGAGGGCATCATGGTCTTCGACGCTCTGCCTCCCTAAATCGACGTTCCCGCCACGGCCGATCGCAGCAGACCGGGCCAAATACCTTCGGCGATGCACCGATGATCTCTACGCCTGGCAGAAGAGCTCACCGGAATTCTCGGGCAAGAAGCCGTTCGTCTTGCACGATGGGCCCCCATATGCCAATGGAAGCCTACATATCGGCCACGCGCTGAACAAAATACTGAAAGACATCATCTTACGCGTCCAATTAGCCCAAGGTCGGCCGATTGAGTACACACCCGGCTGGGATTGTCATGGCCTGCCCATCGAGTTAAAAGCTCTCCAACTACACCAGGACAAGGATGGAGAACCGCTCAAAGAGCAGGAAGAGCAGGGCAATGATGCAGTACGGATCCGGAAGCTAGCAAGGTCATTGGCTCTAAAGACTGTCGAAGAACAGCGTGCAAGTTTCAGAGAATGGGCGGTGCTCGGGGACTGGGAGAATCCGTATAAGACATTGGACAAAGACTTTGAACTGAGGCAGCTCGAAGTCTTTCGACAAATGCTGGCTAGTGGCTTGATATATCGCAAGTTTAAACCAGTCTACTGGAGTCCTTCGACCCGCACTGCTCTTGCCGAAGCGGAGCTGGAATACAAAGACGATCACGTCAGCCATGCTGCCTTCGTTGCTTTCGAGGTTGCAGATGGGGAGCACCTTCGCCGAGCGTTTGACCTGGGCCCGACTGGGACCGATATTGTCAGTCTCCTGATTTGGACCACCACGCCCTGGACTCTGCCAGCGAACAAGGCCATAGCCGTCCACGAAGATCTCGATTACGTTTGTGTCCATTACAAAGGGCTAGGCCATATCGTAGTGGCTCAATCAAGGCTGGAGGAAGTAGAAAAGATTTGCGGCGTTTTGCATGATGGTCCAGTTATTGGCCCAGTCAAAGGTTCCGAGCTCGTAGGTTGCACATACAAGAACGATGCCTTTACGACAGGAGCAACAGGCATCGTCCTAGCTGGTGATCATGTTTCAGCCGACTCGGGAACGGGACTGGTACACACTGCCCCTGGCCACGGAATGGACGACTACCTTTTGTGCTTGAAGCATGGAATCGAGCCGTTTGCTCCTGTGGACGATCGAGGGCGCTTCACTCAGGATGCTGCCAATCAAACGGGTGCTGTAGACAGTTACCCTTTGGCTGGTGAAGTGGTAACCGGCCAGGGCAACAAGTCGGTTTTGCAATACCTCAAAGCATCGCAAGATGCAACACACGGTGTGCGGCTTTTGGGCACCCACAAGTACAAGCATAAATATCCTTATGATTGGCGATCAAAACAGCCGGTCATTGTGCGTGCAACGGCCCAATGGTTCGCAAATGTGGGTAAAACCAGGGCCGCGACCCTTCAGGAAATAGACAACATCACCTTCATCCCCCCTGCCGGCAAAGAGCGCCTATCCAGCTTCATCAAAAATCGATCCGAATGGTGTATTTCTCGACAGCGTGCCTGGGGTGTCCCAATACCTGCGTTGTACCGCAAGGACACGGGCGACGCTCTCCTTACCCCGGGGAGCGTCGAGCACATCATCGGCATAATACAAGAAAGAGGTATTGACGCGTGGTGGACAGACGCTCCGGATGATCCAGCCTGGGTTCCTCCCGAGGCGGCAGACGGGTGCGAGTATGAACGTGGAAAGGACACGATGGATGTGTGGTTCGACAGTGGCACGAGCTGGACTCACATGGGCAAGAATCCTGCTGGATTCGAGTCCAAGACTGCAGATATTTATCTCGAGGGCTCTGACCAACATCGCGGCTGGTTCCAATCAAGCCTTCTAACAAAGGTGGCTCACGACATTGCAACGGGCTCCAAGCCGTCCTCGCCATTCAAAACCTTAATAACCCACGGTTTCACCCTCGATGGCCAGGGCAAAAAGCAGAGTAAATCGCTGGGTAACGTCACATCGCCTGAACAGATAATCAATGGCACTTTGCTCCCGCCACTCAAGAGGAAAGGCAAGAAGCAAGCCCCGGGGGAGCAGTCAGTCACTTATGATGCGCTGGGACCTGATGCACTCCGTTTATGGGTTGCTGGTGTGGACTACACCAAGGACATGAACGTGGGTGAAAAAGTCCTGAAAGCCGTCAATGGAAACCTCAACAAGCTTCGGGTGACTTTCAGGCTACTGACGGGTCTCGTCGCTGATTTTCCGCATCATACCTATCGGCGGCGGCTTGAAGAGCTCGAGCCAGTGGACATACTTGCAATGGTACACTTGAGCCAGCTCAGTGATACCGTGTGGAGAGCACTTGCCGAACATGAGCATCACAAAGCTGTACTCTCCTTGGATCAGTACATAAACGCCAAGTTCAGTGCCTTCTACATGGAGGCAATAAAGGACCGGCTCTACACCGACGCGCAAACCGGATCCCGGCGGCGGGATGCTCAATTTGTCCTTTGGCATGTATTTGAGGAACTTTGCAGCGTACTCCGTCCTCTCACACCCCTTCTAGTGGAAGAAGCGCGCACCCATCTCGATACTTTGGAGGAAGCAAAGATATCCTTAACTCCGCAACGCATTTTGGACCCGCGAGACATGCACGCAGACATGCAAAAAGACTCACTCCGTCTGAGATTGCGAAGCTCCAACGGTGCTCAGGACCGCCTAGCGCTCGTATTGACAGACCAGAAAGCCCTCATGGACCTCCGCACAGCTGTGCAGGGATTGCAAGAACAGTTACGGTCGAAGAAGGTTCTTGGCTCCGGTCTACAGTCGCATGTGATCCTCATGCGCGACGGAGATGAAGCAAAGCAGTCGGGTGCAACACTGCAACGGCTACAGGACGTCTGGGGAGAGGCCAATCTCGCAGACCTGTTTGTCGTAAGCAAAGTTGATATTGATCATGATGGTGGTCTGCTTGAAAGCCGTCTACGAGGCGCAGGCCACAAGCCAGTATCTTGGCACGAATCAGAGATCGACTCTCACTCGGGTATACGTGTTGTTGTCCATGAGCCGATCGCGCACAAGTGCGAACGCTGTTGGAAATACACGGTAGAACAGCAGAACATCTCACTCTGCTCGAGGTGTGAGACAGTTGTTGGGAGGAACGAACCTCGAGAGACGAATTAAGATACCCCGAGCACATTGTACCATAGATCGTTCTTTTCTCACCTTGTCTGATAAACCAATTGAACATTTTTGGCTAGCGGCATCCACTCGATACAAGGTCTAAGAATAGCTCGAACTCCGCTTCCGACCATATCGCAGTGCTCACCTGACTCGAGCATGGCTTGGCACAAATTCTCCAAGCCATCTACCTGGTCAGACTGTCTTGAAGAAATGATTAGAAAGGATGTTATACCCGGTTTCAAGCTTATAAAAAGTGACCCACGCGCGAGCAGGCTCAAATCGATTTGAAGTCATCGCCCGTACTGAATTGCGGTAGTTCCCGAACATCACGTTGCGACGACCTTGGCTTGCAACATTATAACACAGCAAAATAAATGCCTGGCGGCAGCTCACGTTTGATAAGCTGAAGTCGGAGCATGGCTGCTACCAGCAGGATCGAGGCCTCTCCACGCAGTCCCTCAAGTTGCCGTAAGCAGCGTATTTTATTTGAAGATCACGCCTAACTGCCAAAGTCCTCGGTGACGGTCATGTGAGCCTGATAACGAAGGTTGTCGTGAGACACGTGGTCGATCACACAGCATCAAGGTCGGGCCTCTCTCGGGCCGCCGCCACGTCACTTCTGGACTGGCCATGAAATGTGTTCGAAGGGATGGGTACAAAGGACTTTACAAGACACCTTTCCAACAACTTCTGATCCTGTATAGATATGTGAAACTTGTTCACAGTTTGCACTTTGTCGAAGCCGAAGCTGGCAGCTTAGATCCGTGACTGGTTCAAGTGGCGTGCAAGTCTTCAACGCAGCCAAAAGGGCCTTGTGAATGAGGTCGTGGCTATTAACAGATTCACCAGTCGCCAGCGCAAAGAACAAAAAATGGAGGAAAGAGCATGACAATTGCGATCGAAGGATGGAAAGGGCGAAAATATAGACTGCCTCTTTGAAGTTCGAGAACCTCCTGAAGCGGTAGCCGTCGCTGGCCCCAGTCGCCAGGATTTATTCATGTCCTCCTCATCAGTGTTCAATCTCCGAAAGTATTGACCACTGGTAGGGGGCCCGAATCAGAGACTTGACCTTTCGGCAGGCCGGTTTTAGCGATCAAAATCACTGGGCCATCGCCGTCCTGATGTACTATGCCTCAGAGTCAATTGTATGCCTTGAGCCGATTTCAATGGCCATGCCAGCCTTCAAGCGTCGAGCAAATAGCCCAGGGGATGGCGTGACTGAATTGAAATGAATCATCTCTCTGCGCGCGACGCGACTCAGCCTCCAAACACAACAGAGCTTCAGCAGCGCAACTTGCCAACACCGGATAAATATGAGCATATTCACACCCTGGTTGTTTCGTGACACATACGCATCTTCAGCATCCGAAGAAAACAAACAAACCCTCCGTGGCAGCATAAAACCAATTCCAGCTTTCATACCCGGCACACAAATAGCAAACTGCTCTCAGGCGAGACCTTCCCACCAGCACCATGTCTGCGAGCTCCATGGCTGCCACCACTGGCTCCGGAGCCAGTCGCGCACATGGCACCTCATCCTTATCCTTGCCGCAAGCAGTCTGCCTGGATCGCGTGCAGAACATCCTGGGCTACACGTTTCACCACCAGTCGATCCTCTTTTGCGCGCTCACCGGCATACCAGGTCAAATCGAGCACCGCAACGAGAGCTGCGTGAAGATTCGCCCGCAGAGCAGCGCAAGGAAAGGGGACGAGATTCTGAGATTGGCGCTCCGCATGAGGCGAGGCAACACCCGTGTTGGCCATGGTAAGTATTCAAGTTCTCCTTACATCACGATGGATTCTCAGCATCTTTGTGCAATGATTTCTGATAGGGATTGAACAGAGCCTTGGGAAGAGTATGCCGAACGGACATGTGGTACCAAAGCGGCTGCGGAGGTCGCGCGGAGAACTGGACTGGACACATGCTTCATCGTGATACCGGAGAAAATCGACGACGAGGTCCTTGCTGAACACCTTAGGACTCTGGTACATGCAGTGTGCGTTGACATGGACAACACTGAGGACTTGGACCTAGAAACAGCCGACCGACTCGTCCGCAAGCTCGGCTTTTACTGAGTAGGAAGAGGGTAAGCTTGGGTTCGGTATGCTTCTGAAGGAACGACGTGTGACTGCTCACAGTCTGCGCTCTGGATTCGACAGCCATACCTCCGACCTGAGAGTTATCGCTGCGACCCAGCTCGCCCTTTTGATTCGCAGGTCCAGAACAAAGTGGGATTCGGCGCATAGGGACACAAGCACAACTTGCGTCTGGGTGAGGCAGGCTTGATGAGGAAGCCCCGGCTCAGAATGTTTCGAACTGGATTGTGAGAACGAAATGGAGTGCTACAGTGCACAGGCGCATCAGGCACATTCTCGCAAGCCATGGGGATGAATCGCTGGTCTGGACGGAAGGATGCCAATAATGATCGGAAGTTGGAACCGAACATGTCGTTGAGAGTCAGTGTTTGCATCGTCAGCTTCGCCAAATGCAGACATATTCGTTGCATGGATGTAAATCGTTTGTGCATGATCGAGGCTCGTGATAGACCGCGCTGTATATTCCGCCCGTTGGGTGCCCAATGTAGTCACATCAAGGTCGGCAATGTGATCCTGTTTAGGCGACGCTCCCAAAAAATCCGGTCCGCAGTCTTTGCAGGTACCATCCTCGGCTTGGACTGATACAATCTCGACCTCTCAGCTGGCAGCAGCCACAGCAATCGGACTCCGTCGATCAATCTCATGAAACCTGACCGCACACGTCACAACCAGCCAAGCCATGAGCTCTCCATCGACACTGGAACCCTCAATCGTCAACTCCTTCCTATGCCACTTCGCCAGCTCACGCCCGTCCTGGGTAGAGCAAACATCATAGCGCCAAAAGTGACCCTTACCCTTCTTTCTCCCCCAGGTAATCACCTCTTTGGTGCCCGTAGGCAGATCGAGACTATACACTTCGTCAAAGTTGACGCGGCCGCCCGCCAACAGCATCCTGTCGGTCTCGTCTGGCCGACCACGGCGGTCGCAGTGGTAGAAGGAGATAACGGGATAGGCGGCGGCGAGCCGTTTCTTGATCCAGCGGGCCCTGGCGATTATGCTTCCTGGTGGGACGAGCGAGCGGGCCGGTGAGCGTTCACTGCCTAGTAGCTGCGATGTGGTGGTGCGAATTCGGGACTTGAGGTCTTTGAGGTCGAGCGGCTGGGCGGTTTGGACGATGAGGAGCTCGGATTCGAACTTGTCGTCGATGATGGTGAAGTATGGGCGGGATGTCTTGGTCTCTATGGCCCTCAGAGACGGTTCTTGTGGTTCTAACGTCCATATACGCCAGCCGAAAGGAACGTAGCGGTATACAATAGTTGTTGACGGGTCCATGAGGGGTCTTCGTAATGTAGAAAGCAAATGCTGATAACCACCACCCTTGCAGTCGATATCATACCTTGCTAGTTGGCCCCCGGACGCGCAGGCTCGACATCATGTATGATCAAGATCGCTGAGCTCTCAACGATCCTTTTCGTTATGTCATAGCTCTAGTCATAGCTCTAGTCCTGATCAATTTGCGTCTCGAGGCTGTGCGCATTTTGCTTTTCTTGGCCTCAAATCCTGAAGAAAGCGACTAACCAGGCCGGACCAACGTCCAAGGATGAAGGATCGAGGAACGGAAGACAGACCTTGTGGCGGCACGGATACGAAGAGCACAGTCTTATTCACATGATCACAAACAGCCTGCAAGATGCGAATGGCGAAAAGTTGCGCCGTCACGTAGAGGATTAGAAACGCGACGCGGCGTGTAAAGTCGCAGGCGCAGGATCAAGCCTCGGCTCCGCTGTGTCGGGCTAGTACCAGTGGACATGAACTAATTGTTTGATTGAAGCGAGAACATCTCATTCTTTGTTAATCACCCTGAACTCAGTGTGAGAGAGATGTAAGGAAGCAGACAGGCCAGACACTACGACTGGCGTTTCTCAGCTTGTCGGTACACAACGTACGTGTTGTTCACATGGCATGGACAAAAAGTGCGAGGTCAAATATTGGGTTCATCGTATGCATGAATTGCATTCGTACAGAGAGATGGTGGCTCTCTTCGTGTATATGCTCAAAGCTCGCCGTAGCGGCTCAGATGACCAAAATCTTTGGTCTATGTACGTTCCTCTCACCCACTTCCCGGCTTGCGCCTCTGTCTTTATGCAATATGCAAAGCCATGGGTTATATCCAACGACCAAGAAGTCAAAGACTCAAATGCTCCATCCAAAAACCATGCGGAAGCGTTGCTCTACGCATAGAGCTCTGCAACTGGCGGATGGCCAGTCAAGCTACTCGAGTTCGATGCCCGACCGTAACGACTCCTCCCCTGGTTGCCAGCCAACATCAAACTACTGCGGTCGACCCGTTCGATCTTGACCGGCCCCTTCGGCCCCGGGCTGGGCGTTCTGCCGCCTTGGATTGGCAGTTTTCTCAGTTCTATGCTTGCGCCTTCCCCCGTGCTGCTTCTTCGACTCGTCGCTTGTGCTTTTGGACTTGATCCACCACCCAGCTTGGGACTCAGGCTCATCATGCGACTTGCGATGCTCGGCTTCTCGCTCAGCGTTGGCTGCGGCGCGGTCTCGGAACTGATGTTCACGGTGTATCGTGCGTATTCTGCGCCTCCATATGGAATGCTGCGGTGGGCGCTCAATTCTGAAGCGCTGGTTAGTGGTGTCATGCTGTTTTCCGACCGTCCGCCGACTGTTGGCTTGCGAGACACTCCTCCGCCTGTAAGAGAACCGGAGGAGATCTCGCTTATTCCACTAGGCGACATGTACCCGGCGTTATACTGGCCGTCGTATACGGGACTGACGATCTCGTTTCCTCCGAATGCGCTCGAAGTAGGTGTATTGTGGTGGACGCTGGCTTTTGTGCGTGTAGATAATCCACGAAACAGGCTGCTATCTCTCGTGTCTCTTCGGTTGTCAGAAGCCGGGCTCTGAACTTCATCAGCGAACATGACCGTCTTCTCCGTGCCGCCGCCGTTATTCGGCCCCGGCTTGTGCGAGCGCTTGTGTGTGCTGTTATGTATACTGCGCTTCGGGTTGAAGAGTATCCACAGACTCCGAAGAATGGGAAGACTCGCCGATACGACAGCAATGTTCGGCTCAACGGTGGTCCATATGGCGGCGTCCACATATGTCCAGGTGACATCAACGTATCCGAGGCGCTCGATGATGGCAAGCCTTGCTGCGCTCACGACAAAGACAAACACGCCTAGCAGGAACGTGAGAGATAGACCGACTTTGGCTTTGGTGGTGATCTCCAGGCCCCAAACCATGGGTAGGGGCATGACAAGAAGGATAAAGTTGAAGACACAATTCACTGCGCCGGCGATTAGGAACATCCGGACCACGTCGATGCAATCTTCTGCGTATCTGCCGTTCCAAAACGAGGACAGCGGCCTGCACTGGACCAGCTGTACAATCTGAATGGCAATGTACCACATCATAATCAGGCCCGAAACAACCCAGAGCGCCCGTCGAAAGAGCTTCTCGGTGAAGATCCGTGCGTAGAAGAGGATGATGCTGTACTTTGCCAATGTCACAGCAATGGTGTAAAGGGTCTCGTACGCATAGAGCGCTTTGAAAAACGACTCGCTGTCCTGTATTGCGTCCTGAAGCCCGAACATCGCCTCGTGTCTGCCGAAATTATACTGCGGTGATACGAAGCACAATATGCATGTCCCCCACGCGACGAGCATCGCCGCTAGACATAACCAGTCGTCCCACCATATCCCTGCTTTGCTCAGATAACGTCCGACGAAGCGTAGTGATACGACGAAGAAGGATATGACGAAGAGGAAAGCTGCCACGCCGACAACTCGAGGGTTGAGATTCGCATTGAGGTCGAGCCCTGGAGAGGGGGGTGTGTCGATTGGGAGCAGAGCGGGATCAATCGCGGCTATTTCGTCCGCTGGTCGATTCATGCCGAATTAGTATTAGGAAAGGCTGCGCCGGTTGGCGTGGATAAGGGGCTCGGGGCCCAATCTATTCTTGAAATCCAAACAAGATCGAAAAGGACAGGCCGTAAGATAGTCGTAGGCGAGTAATACTCGTAAATCGATCGCGGTCCTCTCTAGGGAGAGACGGGACCCATAGCAAAAGCGATTGCTGAAAACCCAGAAGTGCAATCGAATGAGTACGGGTCTGCGGCTGTGGAGGAGAAGGGAATGATCTCCTGATAAGCCACAGGGTCTGCGAGAGAGTGACAAGGTCGAGACTGGAATTCAGCTGCCAGAACTCCGGAACCAAGAAACAGTCGAGACCAAGCAATCGTCGGTCAAGGTGATGTAGAGAGGTCGTCGGTCGCCTGAAAGGTCGGAAGAGAGTTTGGCGAGGTGTGCAGGAGGTGAAAAGCTGAAGCAGGCCGGAGACGTCGTTGCAGTCGTGCCTCACAGGTTGGTCTGGAGCTCGTGGCAAAGCGTGTCAGCAGTGACGGAAAGCCGGGCTGACAGAAGGCGTCTGTATTACTATAGGGTTGTAAGGGCTGATGAGGGCACGAGATTACAGTAGTTGGAAGCTGGCTGGGCGGCCTGGTAAGTGGACAGACGCTGCGAGTGGAGCTCGTGCAATCTGTGGTATCGCAGTCAGATTTGCAAGTGGCCACGCGAGAGTGGATTGCACTAGACTGCTTCCAAAGGATCACTTGCGCACTGAACCAGGCACAGATCCAGGAAAGAGAATCTGGTTGGGGGGCGGTCGTGACGACTATTCGATGGTAAGTAATACGGCCCTGGTTATTCCTTCTGGTCCTTGGCAAGAAACGCAATTCCCACGGTAGCAACAGTGGAAGTAACAATAACGAAGAAAATATGGACGAGCGTATTCATAAGGGCATGTCAAAGAGCAGCGTGCATGCGGCACACCCACATGGGGGCGATTAGAGTTGGAGAGACAGCGGAGCATTGGCGGTTGAGCCGGCCGGCCAGCTTCAGACCATCGGAGCCTTGCGGTAGCAACGGAGCAAGCATCCTCCTTTCGACTGGTCTGCCTTAGCTCAGCATCGCAATTCCCGTCGAGAACTGCTGTCAAAGTCTTAGCTTTCTATTTGATTGGTGATGAACGGGGGTTCTTTCTTGCTTTCGGCAATTAATCTGCACGGGAGGTTCTCGTTTATGCTCAACGTGCTTCTCAACGTCTTCCACATCAACCAAGAATCCTGGTTCGACGGAGGGAGAATGGAAATGAGCAATCGCAAAGGCTTGCATGCCTGCAACCGAGCGTGACAGTCGTGAGCGATAGTCGAGCACGCCAGTGGCGAGAGCTGTGGCTACAGTGCTGGTGAACGTTGTGCAACGATAGCGCAAATATGCCAATTTCCAATAATAGGTTGAGAATCGTGGTGCCGATGAAGATCTCGAGGATGGCGTCTCTGCCATGTGTTGCATCCGGCAACGACCGCGCTTTGTCGAACCTCAACCCTTGACCACGCTGCGCGAAGCCGTTACAGACGTTCGAGCTTGTGAGACATGCTGTCGATCAACGGCAGACTTTCTGGCTGCGACTTCCGAAACTTCAGTGACTGTGAGCGTTGCGATGACCGATTGGCGTAATCCATCGCTCTAAGATGGCCGCTTGACCTCATAAGCTGAGTCTCTTCGCACGCAGACTTCATCCACAGCTCGAATTGGTCGACAAATAGCCGATCGACCTGTCTCCGCTCCACCCACAACTCAGAGATAGCAGCTACCCTAGGTACATCATTCCCATCCATGAACCGTCGAACTTGGAGGGCAGCTGTGGACCGGAGGTCCTTGAAATGGCCACAGGAGCCACACTCCATTTCGCTGACTCTGTCCATTGCGGCAATAACGAATGCGCCGTTGGTCTAGCGTGGAGACTGGAGCGTTGCGATGCACCTGGGCCAAAAGCCTAGAAAGGGTCTTCTCACCACTGTAACGCTGAACTTGCACCCTGCATATGGCGCACGACAAGGAAAGGGAAATACGGCATCCTGACCCCGCGCTGTTCCTTGTAGGTACAAGCTGTGCCGTGGTGTACCGTGTACGGCGTGTTTGCTCGTCGAAGTTGACGCCGTTCATAATTCGCTCGACGATGAAACACACGGATCTCGATTTGAGCCGTCCCTGATCCAGGTCTGCAAGTCCAGTAACGGCCAGCCATCTCATCCCCAGCCCCCCATAGCCGCTTGCCCGCGGCTGTGGTTGTGTTCTCGCCAGGGATCGTCAAATGTTATACTGGATACGTGCGTCAAGCCATCCCAGTGGCTGAGAATAGCTATTCGCCACCTGTTTGTCCGTTGCTGACTGCCGATCGGGCAGTTTCAAACTGCACAAACCCGAAAGACCAAGAGATAACGCATGCCATCAACAGTAAGGAGCCAAGGAATTGGCAACCCTGGGAAAACCGTCGCCTTGTCGGTAATCCCGGGCGATAGAGCTGGGATCAACAGAAGCACAAGTAGTTACAAGGGTACATTAAAGCACGGCACAGCGCTTCCTTTGACAGGCATGCAGGGCGTAGTGCGCAAGGTGTCGCGTATGGGTTCATGAAAGATCCGCGATTCATGTTCGGATAGGATTGCAAGGTCTGTATCGATCAGCTACCAGTCAAGCCTCTCAGCTGAGCGTTCAGCTAGAAACCAGACTACGTCAAGCTTCGTTTCCATGCCTTGGCTAGCGTTTTTGAAGTCAAGTCGCGATGTCTCGCACAGCAGTATAGAGGCATGTTGACAAAATTTGCAAAGCTAGATCTTATCAGAATCGTTAGGGAAGATGAATCGATCGCAATCCAGGAGCAGTGATAACGTGACTGTCCGCTGTAGTAGTAGCTACATGCACGCCACTCAAGGTTTTGACAGGACGAACAACCGCATAACATCTGAACATGGACGGGAGGATTCGTTTCACTTGCCATGCAGGCGTCACCTGCGCCGGGTCTTGTTCCCACTCAACCAGCTAGAGAATATCGAAGCGACACCAACTTCTCTCATTCGCTCGATCTCGCACTTGGCCTGCAGGGATTTCAGGGTGACATTTGCACAGTTTTCCGACCTCTGTGCCAAATGCGCCACCGTTGAATGCCCCTTGCGCCACCCCTTGGATTGCGAAATGAACGGCCGCCATCGGTAAATGCGAGCGTCGTAACTGCTTGTCATCCTCTGGTGACTAGACGTCCGAAGACTGCACAGTGAGACGAGCCCAGCGGGGCACGTATCGCACATTTTTGTCGGGACCAGATCGAGCGCTCGCTTGGACCTGAAATCCAGATTGACATGGTGCTCACGAGTCGTGGGGCACAGTCTGATTATCCGCTCAGCACGGTCTACATACCTCCCTACTGGCGGTAAGGCTCTGCTTCCAGGGACCCTCAAGCGGATACAAAGTAATGGCCGTGACAGAGGCCGTGGAGCCCATGGCACGAAGCTCACCACCGCACCTGTGCTTGGTGACCTGAGGGCCAACAAGTGGGGCTCACACAGCCTGTTGAAAGGGAGACGGCCTCGCTCGAATGATTGTACGGCGAGCTGCTTGGATGACGGCGGAGTGTAACGTGGCGGCCATCTCCAAGGCCTGAGCACGACCGCCTTCGCAGCCGAGTCCTGATATCCACGTTGGTGTCCGCGAGTGGGGAGAGCGCGCAGGGACTTGCACGTTGTTGACAATGTGACGTTGGTCGATAACCCTGTGGAAAACTTCTCGAGTCCTTGGGCGCGTATCTCGAGCTGAAGGCGAGGCGTCGGACGTGCTTCGTCTGGCCATGTTGACACGGCTAAGAGCACACCGAGCACCTGCTACGCTGCATCACACACGCAACATGATATCAAATCTGAAGAGACGGTTTCCCTGGTTGCAATGTTATGAATATGCATGCCATGCGAATTCTCAGTGCTTACAGTCCACGTGTGAGGCACGCGAAGTAATTGCTCGCCCGCGCTTCTCGCTCATGCCGTCTCCTCCGTTCATTGTTACATTTGGTCCTTGGACACACGGATAGAAATCTTGCACCGCACGATGCGGATGCAACTGCAACGAATTTGTGCAGAACATCAACTATTCGGTTCTTTGCGGGGTACTCAATCCGAGCTTGTGGGCCCTTCAGTTTCGGATGTTACTTTACCTTTGCTTTGTCGTCGGTGCTGGTTTTTGACGATGGCAGGTCTTATTTCCGAACGACTCTTTGAAACATACAACTACGTTCGCGCCGCTGAAACCGTAGCCAGTCTGTTTTGGTCGAGCTGTGACCATAAGTACGACGATCTGGAGTGTCTTGGGTGTACCCAAGCTTCGGACTCTGCCTTTGTCGCCAACGTGCACATGATAGAACATATCCCACACAGATAAGCGTAATGAGTGTGAACGACCTGAACTGTGCAGTGTTAATTATCAATATGGTGTCTGAAAATCCTTTCGCTGAAGCAGAAAGACAGCCAGGGTCACCAGTGATGATGGGCTTCGACGGAGTCATTCTGGCTGCATGGCCTGATGACTGTTTCTCCGAGTTTGTCCATCATACCAGCGACCAGTAAAAAAAGTCTCAGAGCAAGCAAGGGTCGTAACTCGTAATTGCATTCATCCATCTACCTGAAGACCCTACTGAACGGCATACAGACTAGAGTCCATATAACATTCGAGAGAAAGTCAGCCAAAGCCATCATCAAGATCCAAAGCCAGGTCAAAGAGGTATCGACGCTGATCTGAACCGCGTCAAAGCCGCATATGCAGCTAATCGCAATTGCAACCCAGATCTGAATCCACCAAAACAGGCCTCTGAAGTACCTGGAATTGTACATGATCCTCTGGTGACCCGGCAGATCGCCGATGACTCTATTCTGCGGAATTCTGACCTCCAATGTCGAGAAAACATTGAGGAGAGTGTTGTTTTTTCCGGCCAGCGACCCGCGTCGTGGTTTGTTCTGTGTCCGGTTTGAGTGCGAGATGCGTTGGAACCGAGCTCGACAGAATCGAGCTCCGCGGGTACTTGACCTGCTTTCGAGGTCCAGGTCCACCGTGTCCGAGCCGTCGTCGCTTGCGTGCCCGTCCTGGGCGTCGCGATATTTGTGAATGTGTTCCAATACCGAACCCAACGGCTGGATCAACAGCACCAACGGCGTGACCTGTCCAAACGTCCATCCGTTCTCCTGCCACGCCCACCAATTGTTCTGGAATCTCGGCACCAGAATCTGAATCGTTCCCCAGATCAGTACGCCGACCGACATCCAGAGACTTGCCGCGAAGCTGGACGCAACCTCGAACTGCGGCAGCAGCATCGCGTACAGCGCCACGCTCAGCTTATACCGACAGCGAAACCCAGTCTTGCTTCCCTTGTTTCTTACTCGTATCGCCTCGTGCCGCAGCAGGTGCTCGAGCAAGTATTCCGTAGGCCCGCGCACCCAACGATGGAAGAAGGTCCGACTCGAATGGAAGATACCGCAGACTTTCCAGATGTACGAGCCCACGAGGATGAGGCAGCCGGTGGGCGCATCCGGGCTGATACCGCCGCCGTACGTGCGCAGCCAGAAGCATTTCGCCGGAACGCCCCATCCGGTCGTAGAATCGCCCGAAGTGAGGTCAATCGACCACAGATTCGGCCGCGTCGGGATCAGAGCCACGAGAAGGAAAACGAACAGAACCACGATCCCCACGATCCGCCAGGCGAGCAGCAGCCTGCGTTGGCGCAGCAACCCCGACAACATCGTCAGCGCGCTCAGGTGCGTGCTGCTCGACATCCAAGCCAAGTATACGACCATCTGAAAGTGATATACATTCATTCATCGCGGTCGTGAAGCGCGCAAACCCGGCGATCAGGATGGCTGTCACGATCTGCTGGTCGCTGAAGAAGAGCACGGTCTGTCGGAACATGATGACCCGGGTGTTGCGGGCATCAATGTTGCAGCCTCGTCGCCTGTGGACGAGCGTGTCCATGGGTCGGAGGAGGCTGTGGTCGACGTAGCCCAGGACGTAAACGACGAGGACGAGCCCGAGCGTGATGTAGGCGGAGGCCATGTAGGCGACGATGACTCCGATCCCCGAGAGGTCGTTGTCGGGCTGCGGCGTGACGCCGCTTGTGATGAGCTCCTAGCATCGTTCGGGGGAGGTATCACCGTTGTCGGTCGAGGAGTTGGACATTCTTCTGGTGTCTTTGCGAAATCGATTTTATCTATGCCATCGTTAAGTCACGGACGGTTTGGGCCGTTGGCCGAAACCTCTAGCCAGGGTACACGGTGTCAATGATATGCAGTATGAAGTCGAGAGCGAGGTCAGATAGAAGAGAGAAAAAGACAACGTTTAGATGACAAGTATCGACGCTTCCTGCAAGCAAG
>UYJD01000003.1:2036915-2061870 GCA_900618795.1 Cyanodermella asteris | reverse complement strand
ACAACGATAGTGTGTGTGAGTGTGTGAGTGTTCAGGGACAGGTAGAGGAAGAACTAGTACTGCAATCGGCAATTCTCTGTTGCAGGTATGCATATATCTGCGCCGAGTTCGGATTCAATAGCCGCCGATCCATGAGCGCATATCCTCGTCTGGCTAATGGCCATCGACCCGACGCTATCATCATGCCTCTTTCTCCTCGCCCAGGTCTCGAAAGGACTCAATCAATCTCAAACGCTCACCATACCGCATCAGCGCAAACGGTACAGCTACAAACGCGAGTGCAACGAATCCGAGCAGCGTATTGCCCCACCCATACCCCAAGTCTCGATACAGCGGCGGACCTGCCAGCGGCAGCACGGCATTGCCAATGAACCTCATGATCATGCTGATGGCGATTGCGGACGCCGCATACTTTCCAAACGCCGAGACGAGGTAGTTGTTTGCCACGACCATGAAGATGACGACCCCACATGCAAGGAAGCCCGATCCCACGAAACACAATGCCCACGGACCGACTCTGTCTGCGTTCCATCCATATATGAAAAGCCCGATGGGTATGAGTATGCCGCCAAAGATCGTGGGCGGTAGGTAGTACTCTGCTATGATTGGCCCACCGCCGCGTTGCTTGACTCGTAATTGAATGTACCGATTCATGAAGAAGATGTATAGAAGACCGCCAATGACCGTACCGATACCTGTTGTGTTACAAGCGCTAGCGCAACTCGCGAACATCTCTCGCAGGTTCTCATGACTCTTGGATGGACAGTCAATTCACAATGCCACACACATATGAAAGAAATGAAAATTACCCACCGATTCCTATGAATGAAAAGCTGGTCGTCTTCAATCCAAAAGTATGGACGTCGATGAACAGCTCGACAATGGTGGACATCACAATGTATATGACACCATACGCAACGGTGCCATAAATGGAAAGGAGAAAAACGACCGGCGCCGTGAACAACATCTTAAAGGGGCTGAGCATTTAACCCACAAACCCGATCCACGAAGCCGGTTTCTCAAGCCTCCCTTCGAGCTTTGGCCGGTAAGACTCCCTGTAGCACAGCAGCAGGGGAATCTTGAAGCCGGCCGTGATGGTAGCGATCAGCCAGAACGACCACCGCCAGCCCCTATCATTGGCGACTAAACCGCCTCCAACGGGTCCGAGGCCAGTACCAATAACCGAGACGATCTGATTGAGAGCCATGGGCTTGGCGCGTTCGCTAGGTGGGAAGATGTCGCCCACGACAGGCCCATTCAGCGCCGACGAGGTATTCGTGAAGGCCATCAAAAAGCGGGAGCCGACTATCATCGGCACGTTGGTGCTCAGTGCTCCGCCAGCGCAGAAGATGATGAACAGCAGGTTTGGTATGTGGAGGACCGGTAGTCGGCCGAAGCGCTCGGAAAGGGGGCCCATGAATAGCGGACCGACTGCCTGGCCAAATCCCCAGATGGCTACCAGGAGGCTCTGGTATGTGTCGGCGTTCAGCACGGGCCCGAGTTCGTCGAAGATAATCGGAGTGACAGGGGTGATTGCGCCAATGGTGAAATTGCTGTTCGAAGTCAGCCATGATTGAATGCTCGCCGAACTTGCCCAATGCTCATCTACTTGTCAGCCGTCTACTTGTGCATGCCTCCATTCAACATGGAGCGAGAAGCATCGAGCTTGAGGGAGCGATGAAAGCGGACAAAAATGGAAAAGGACAAAATGGCCGGCGATTACTCACGCCACAAAGTAGTAACCTGACAACAGGAACACGATCCATCGATAAAGCCTGCCTCGGAGGGGAGCCTGTTTCTCTCCTGCCTCCATCGCGGTACTATGTCTTCTTGTTGGGCCCGCAAATGTTTACTTATACTTGACTATGTGCTGTGTGGCTCTTCTGTCAAATCATCTATTGACCCACGGCTTTGTGGGCTACCGGTTACAAAACGTGCCGACCGAGAAACAACATCCGAGAGAAGGTTACGAAGCAAGAACAGTATGTGAAGAAATCAAAGAGAAATAGAAAGAAAAAGTAGGTACATGATCGACTAGATGAACTGGAATCAAGCAGGACGGTCTTCGGAAACACGTTCTTGTCGCCTCTCCGCTTTCCAACATTTTGCCCCACAGGCCGCCGTAGCGGCCTCCTGAGCCACGGATATATGTTTGTGAATGCATTGGTAGAGCTGCAGCGCATGCTGAGGTGAGATGCACTGAGAAGATTGAGGGATCATTACAGCCCCACCGATGAAAGAGCCGGCAAAAGGACGGCTCTGCGGAAGGAAAGCGAGATGGCGTGTAAGCGTGCGTCAGATGCCCGACGTATCGCTTGTGATGCACTAGGTATATCCTTCGAAGCTCATCAGCACCTACATCCTCGTTACAACAGCCTTGAAATTCAGGAAACGACTTTTGCGAGAACAACAGAGGCGAACAAAAGTGTAAACCAGATCAAATTCGTCTCATCAAAGTCGTCAAGCGTTCGAGAACCATGCCATTGCCAGAGTTATCCCCAGAGCTGCCAGACGACCAGCCAGCCGCCATCACCGTCCTCTACCCAGCCGGGCCAAACCAAAAAACGACATTCAACCTCGACTACTACCTCCACAAGCACATGCCGCTGGCAGAAGAGCACTGGGGACCCCACGGCTTCACCTCGTGGACGGTGGTCCGCCTGCCGCCGGAGACGGGCTGGGCCGTCCAGGCCGTGCTGTACTTCAAGTCGCGCCGCCACTGGGAGACGGCGTACGCGGCAAAAGGCGATTTTGTAAGTCGTTTTCCTGCTGAGCGGTGCGTGGTTGGTGTCCCGCTTTGTGGAGCCCTTCGAAAACCCCCCCTGCTTGCTCGGGAATGGTTCGGCTGACGGTTGGGTTTCGCGCGTAGCTGATGGCGGATGTGCCGAATTACTGTGATGGACGTGCTACACGCTGGGTGGGCGTCGTGGCCGGGGTAAAGGAGAGTATAGGCAAAGTTGTCGTATGAGAGAGCATGGCGGCAAGAAAAGCATCGTCGGAGCGGGCGACGAGGTGGCGATACAGGTAGGGAACAGAACTTATTGACGCTACATTGCACTATATTCCTGCAGTTGATTCGCTACAGGTGTATCATTCTTCATTCTGTGGGTGCCAGACTACCCCCTTGCTGGCATTGCATCGATAGCGACCATGACCAGTTTTCAACACCTTTCAGGACGACATGAGGACCACGACGCTGAACTCGTTGTTCCAGCTAGCTTGCAGTCCTAGCTCCTTCCAAGCTCTCTCAGCGTCGATCCCAAGCACATTGTAGTCTCCCTTCCTGACAGCGTCCACCGGCACAACTTGATCCTGAATCAGAACCAGGAAATCTTTGTCCACAGTCTTCTCATGTAGGGTTGAGATGTAGATACCCACCACGCCGAGAGCCTTCAGTGTTGATGTGATCTTTGTACGATTCTGGGGCTTCTGCCACTCCAGCTGAAATCTGATCAGCGCAGCTCCGCCTGCCATCTTCCCCAATAGCCCCAGACCCGCGATCTTGGTCTCTTGAGCCTCCACAAGCCATTTCAGGCGGTACGCTGTCAAAATCTCCCAGCCTTTGTTATGAAGGTATAAACTCGCTACCGGGGCGTCGAATGTTGGCCTGAAGACTTCGCCAGTGGTATGAGCTCGGACAACACACTGGTCGTCCATGTGCTCGTAGCCGAGAAAATCCTTGAGCATCACGAAATCACTGATTGCCTTGGGATTCACATTGAAGACTCCGAGAATGCTCACTCCGCTACTTACTGGCCCATTGAATGTACCCACTTTCAGAGCTCTATCTTCTTCGTATGCGGTGTAGACGCCACTCTCAATGACGCGGCCGATTACGCTAGGGCGGAGGATGATGCTGGTGCCTTGTATCGTTTTGGCGGTCATTTGATGGATTAAGTTGATGTCATGTTTGCCAGGTTCATCTGTGAAATAGATCGGGCCGCCGCTGACACAACGCCCTGCAGCATGGAAAGATGCATACGGGTGCGAAGTCTGGAACATGTCCCAGTCGGGGACTATATTGAGATATTGGGTGAAGAGTGATGCATGCGCGTTGGTGAAGATGTGCCATGGATGAGACTCCCGGACGAGAGGAAAGAAGTCATCACTGTTCCTGACCACGATCTTGGATCGGTTATTCGGCAGCATGCTGTGGAACACTGCTTGAGGAAACAGCGACATGCATGAAATCGGATGATGGCCGTAACGCAAGGTGGCTATAGACCACGCATCTTGGTAGGCTTTCGTGTACTTGCGTCGATCCTCGGGGTCAGCCAACAGATCCAGGAAGAATTGTGCATCCGTCTTCACTGCGTTGACGCCAATCTTTGATAGAAATTCGTAAAAGTCGTTGTATAGACGTTGGATGTCAGGCTCATCAACGACATGCATCGTGCCGCCAGGATGTGACCAACCTCCAGGTGTTTTTATGGCAGCTTTGTTTACTTTCTTGGTTTTGTATTTCTTGGCTAGTTCGCCGTCGGGAGATATGCCACCCCAGTAGCCAAGGATTGCATGCCAAACGGCGATAGCTTGGAGGCGTGGAAACTTGCTTCGAATGCGACTGACCGTCTGCTTCAATCCGTCCGGGAAGCCCTTCTTGTTCGCGTCAAAGCTCCTCCAGCCCCTGACCATCTGGCTTGCTCCCTCGTTGTCGAGATCTTGCCAATTGTCATCGATGATCAGATTCGTAATCTGTATGTCGTTGGCGGCAAGATCATCCAGGGCGTCCAAGATTTTCTTTTCCGTGAGGTTCTGACCCAAGCCATTCCACGTACAGTATGTCAGGCCATCGTACCATTCTTCGTACCATTTGGCGTCGACATCATCATTCGTTGAGGTGTCTCGCTGAGTTGCGGACTCAATACCTGTCTGAGTTGGGCTCATGAGTCTCCTCGCATGATACATGCAAGCTGCCAGCGCTGTGTCGTGCCTGTAGCCCACCGCAGCCAGTACTACCCCTGATGCAGAATCAGCTTCGTCGTTGCGGGATTCCACCAGGACTTCGCCCTTGTCTGATGACTTGAAGACCGTCAACACATTCTTGATACCACTGACGGCGAGCAAAACCAGATGGATGCCGTCTTTCCTCAAAAAGCCCACTGTAACGCCATCAAGATGCAGATTGAAAGGACTCTTCCCGTGTTGTGGAGCCAGCCAGGGAGTCCAAAGTCTACTGATTGAGCTCCAACGGGTATAATCCAATGGTATGCCCAGCGAATCAGTCTGATATTCGGATTCCTTGCCGGCACCCTCCACGCTATGGGTCAAATACCACAGCTTAGTTTCCCATGTCTCACTAGGCACTCTCTGAACGTTGAATTTGGACGAAAAATCATCGAACAATTTTGACAAGTCGTCTGGTAGATCGGGCCTCTGGAAGATGATGGAACCGTTCGTTAGAATCGAGTTGTCATTCACCCATTTCCAAGCATGGCTGAGCTCGGTGCGGTATTTCAATGTAAACTCGAAATATCGTCCTCCATCCTCGCATTCCGGTAGCTTTAGCGTGCTGCCGAAATACCGCCGGTAGACCCGTGGGCGATCGCCGGAGCTGACATCAAGCTGGAAAGGGTGAGGTTTACGCCGACAATGGTATGAACTTGGAGGCACTTACAGTTCTGCTTGTACCTGTAACTTCCTGCAGCTCCAGTCCATCCCAGCTTCGACCCGAGTTGCAATTATGCCATAGCACAGCCTCCCATGGTTGCTCTGGAAAGGAAACGCTCGACTCAATTAAGACATGGAATTTGATCTAAACAAATTGAAAGTCAGAATCAGAAGGACAAGGAAGATGTCAATAATCCCAGGCTATTTTGAAACAGAACAGTGTAACATTTTTTTACATGTTTTCACATTCAAATGACTCGTGGTGCGGAGATGCTAGAGTGCCAGTAGGCAGACCGACCTCCAAATACCTGCCACAACAGCCAGTCACGGAAAACGTGGCATACAGTTCCAAGGAGAGCTTCTCTGATTCAGCTTATAATTTCCAAATTGCATACCTCATCTGTTCCGTGGGGAACAACGGTCGCTTGGCCCAGTGGCGGGTCACAAACGATATTCGCAAAGAGCATCATCTGGGCGGGTCGGACAAAGGTAAGCTGAAACGGTTTCCCGTTCAAGTCTGTCGGCATGTCAAGATGAAGTCCAGCATCCACGGTATAAAAGCAAAGTAATGCCGGACGGGCTGCCAGGGTCACGTAGTGGTTGATAGCATCATCAAAGGGAGCTTGGGCGCTCACCCCCGCGAAACTCTAAAGAAGCACGGCAATCATGGAATATGCATGCCCAGCTCGCTGCATGCCTGCTTCAAAAGCACGGTGAGAAGCTTGCGGATTCGATTTAGATTCGAGAAGCTCTGCCCATCATTGGTAAAAGTCTCTAACGTCAATTAAAGCCATCACGTTCACAGTAGCATTCCGCCGGGCCGGAGCCAAGCGGAGGCCTTATCTGATGCGTTGCCGATAGCGTCGCCACGCACCTCCGCTTCGGAACTCAATCTCGACCTCTACACAACCCGTCGGCAGTCCGCCGCCTTCATTGCTCATTTCATTCTCTCGGGCGAGATCATGAGGTGATCCAAACATCAAATATGCTTACCACGCAAGCTCTGTCCCGTGTCAGCAGCTCTACCATTCCGCTCCTCCGGTCGACGTTCCGCAACGCCTACCTCCAACCACGATTCCGCCCCCAGTACCAGTCCACGAGCCACTTCTCCTCTACGTCGCGCATGATGTCTTTAAACTCATACGTCGTCACGCCCGCAGAGCTGCACGAAGCTCTCAAATCGGCTCCGCCAACAGACACTCTCTCCCCCTCCGCCCAATCATCAAGCTCTCCCACTTCATCCACGTCCAAACCCACCCGCATCATCCCCCTCTGCGCCTCCTGGTTCCTCCCCAACGACCCCGAGAAGCGTACCGGCCGACAAATCTTCTTCCAATCCCGCATCCCGCACGCCCGCTTCTTCGACCTCGACGATGTCAAAGACGCCGATTCGCCCTACCCGCACATGCTACCCACGGCCGAAGTCTTCGCGTCCGCAATGTCCGACCTGGGGCTCGAGAGATCCGACCGCATAGTCGTCTATGACAGCGCGGAACTAGGCCTGTTCTCTGCGCGTCTTCGGGCACGACCGGGTGCACGTGCTGAATAACTATCGGTTATGGAAAGAGGGGGGATACCCGGTTGAGACGGGGCCGGTGAAGGAGGAGGCATATGAGAGGACGAAGTATCCAGTGCCGACGTTCTGTTCGGATCGCATTATTGCGTTCCGGGAGCTGAAGGATGTTGCGAGGAGGAGGAAGAGTGGGGAGGATGAGAAGGTTCAGGTCATTGACGTGAGGAGTCGAGGTCGATTTGATGGTTCCAGTGCTGAGCCTCGTCCGGGTTTGAGCAGCGGGCATATGCCGGGGGCATTCAATATTCCTTTGACTGAACTGTTGGACGGGAAGTCGGGAGCGATGCTGCCGAAGGAGAAGTTGAGAGAGGTCTTCGAGAAGAGCGGGTTGGACCCGGAAAAGCCGATTGTGAGTACATGCGGTACCGGCGTCATGGCAGCGGCATGCGATCTTGCCCTGGAGCTGGCAGACTTTGGCAGATCGGATCAGAGGAGGGTCTACGACGGGAGCTGGACGGAATACGCGAGCAGAGTCGACAAGGATGAGGGTCTGATCGTGAAGGAGCATTGATCAGTGAGACAGCGAGATACCCACATTATTGCATCAACTCCTCTCAACTTGGATTACACAGAGCGCTCCTCAAATCTTTCTTGTTACAATGGTCCATCTTCAGTAGTTCTGTCTCGTCCATTTCGCCTTGGCCTGACAATACTGCTCCAACGACATCGGCTCATATTTGACTTCTCCGATCCTGTCCGCCAACGTCTTCGGCACCGGCAAGACCGTAGATGAGTCGGGAGCCACAAAAAACACGATGGTGAAGCGCTCCGATACTATTGCCTTACTCTCTCCAGCAACAGTGCCAGGTTCGACCACGCGATGCAGCGCAGCAGGGTAGATATCTGCAAGACTTGATCAGCGAGAATCGTACTACCGCTGATAAGATCGACTTGCCGTCACAGAATCTTTAGAGCATATCGCCTGCATTGAGGTACACAACCCCACCCTACGGCGGTGGCGCGTCGACGTAATCGCCAGCCTCGCGGTCCTCAAACTGCAGACCCGGTACATCTTCCTGAAGCAGGATCGTAAAAGTGTTATTCCGGCGATCAGCTAGCGGCTTGGGGGAGCCAACGGTGTCAGAATACATTATCCCCAATCGCTGTGCGCAGGTAGCCGGGAGCCTTCTTCACTTGCCAGATCATTGACCTCGCACGGCGGGTACCGACGAAGCCTCAGTCGGCCATGAAGCCCACTATGGGCCTTCAGCATTGCTGCGCACTCAGCGGAACTCAAGTCCAGAGAACCGCGACGATCGCTTCAAGAAATTCCTCGAGCACAATTCATAAACGTCTCTGCGAAAAAGGTCAATCTCGAGAGCTCGGAATCCCGGGAAGGGACATCTTCGGGAAGCCAGATATTGTAGTTCGATAGCATTGTCCTTCATGGACCAATCTCGTAGCTTTGTTAATCTGTTTCCTCGATTCAGAAAATTCTTCGATTCTCCATTGCTATGTTACTTACCTTGTACTCGGTCCATTTTCCAGGCTTGGTGTTCGCGGAGGACTTGAGTGATTCGTCATCATCTTCCAGGTGACTCTGCTCACGTCCTGGTGCGGAGTATCCACGGTTGTGAACGGGTCCATTGGGATGAGGTGCTTTCATCTTCTCTGGCGTCGGCAGGGCGAAGAGCTTTTTGCTCATGGCGAAAGCTTTCCGGACGAATGCTGAGCCAAGGCCCATGACCTCTAATACCAATGAAGCTGTTGCCGAAGGAGTCCTGGTAAAGCTCTCGTGCAGTGGCGCGCCCGGGTTCATGGGATGAGGGGGGTGTAAAGGAAGATATGTCGATGACTTGGGCTGTTGTCATTATGAAAGGGATGGGGGGAGCTCAGGAAATCCCCGCTCGCAATTATCAACGTCGTCGAATATTACTATTGAAATAAATGAATCCAGACCCGTTGGGCCAAATCGGCGTATCTTCGATCGTAGCCTTGTACCAGCTGCTCTCGCCTTTGTGGTAAAATTATCAGCCGGACCAGCAGAGCCACCACGATGGGCGCGCTTCGAGATAAGCTGACCAAAGTCTCAACAGCGAAAGACGGTACTCCATTACCTTAAGCACCCTTTCCCTACCATAACGTACATGCCTAATGCAGGACATTCGATACAACTCCGAGTCAGCACTCGGCAAACCACCGACCTGTAGAATTCCACATCGAAATCCTTTTCCACACGACATGCGACGCCGTTGGAAGGTGAATGCATGGTGCTGAACCACCACCGTTCCTCAAGCGGGGGATCCTCGGGGGTTCCTGATCGGGGAAGATTGTGTCAGCTCACACGCTATGACGAGCCACGGCCAAACTTCCAACTCCCACTCCAACCCCGGCTCCATAGGTACCTATGTTTCCCGTTTCAATACTTCATCCCATGGTTAATGCTTCGTTCGACGTCCAGACTCCTTAACCTAAATAGTAGTTTCACCTTACACGATTCCGCGCTTGATCACAACTTTCCCAAGTCTTTGACCTTTTTTATCACTTCACTTGCATGTTATAAAACACTACTTTGTTCAGAGTCGTCCATGACTTGAACTTTTCAGACGAGTTTACTGTACAACTCGGTCTCCCGCTTTCGGTCTTCGTCCCCGGCCGCTACGGGCCAGGTCACATCATGGACTCCTGTGCATCTGCAGCCCCGAGCACGGGCTCCAGGCTCCTCGGTCTACCCCTGGAGCTCCGCCAGATAATCTACCATCATGTTCTGCCGCCCCTGATAATCCTCCCTTCGATACCGACACCATACCACGGCCCCTCCGCACGTCCCATTTGCACCAGCAACACCTACCTCGACCCCGCTCCCGCCAACCCGCTCGTCTACGGCATCGCGAATCTACATTCCAGGTGGCGGGTGCCCACAAAAGTGTATCCGGTATCGGCTCGGGGCCAGGTCATGACGACGAGGTCCCAGGCCGGACCGGTACCGCACCCTTTACAGGTGACTTGCAAGCAACTATACGCCGAAGTCACGCAATTCGCGCTGAAATCCGGTATTTGGAAATTTGGCTTCAAAAGTTTTGAGACACTCATCAAGTTCTTTAAAGGCCGAGGAAGTGAAGCGAACAGGGCGCGATTCGGGGTTTCGAGGGAGGAGTGGTTGGGGTGGATTGGGAGTGTGATGATTGAGATGGAGTTGGAGGTTGTGCCACATGCAAAGGTGCATAGGCTAAATTTGGGGAATGGTGCTACGGTCTCGCTGACAAGGCACTCACCAACAGACAGTGGTGATGTGAAAAAGGGTGAAGACGTTAACGACGATAAGGATCCAAAGGATGAGAAGGATGCGTTACACGAAAGTCAGGAACCATGGTTTGACGCCCTGCGCCTGTTGACACGAGCGTGTCCTCAGATCCACAGTTTGGGACTTCGTGTCGACATCAAAGGCCCAGAACTTCAGGTGATTCATTTCGGCGAGGTTCCCAGCTTGCCGAATCCAGATCAGAATACGGTGCTGTATCCGGTCAATCCAGCGCCTCAGGATTGGCCGCCGGGGCACAAGCAGCCGCGTGTCGATTTCCGCCCAGTGGTCGAGCGTCTTTTGCAATCCGTCGAAAGCCTGAAGGTCCTCAGAACCTGTGGTCTGACGATACGCGCAGGCCACACGCTCCGAAACCTGGCGGCAGATCCGGGCGACGGGAGTTGTTGGGCAAGGAGTTGGGAGGAAGCGGACTTTGATGAGGAGCTTCTCGAAAGAATTGCAAAACTTGAACGTGGTCTGGGCGGGGTAAGTGCTGAAATATGTGGCGACGATTATGGGCCAAGGCTTGGGATCACAGGAGCCGTGACGGACGTGAGCGAAGCGCGGCGCCGGCGGCTGGCGGAGCGCGGAAGGGAACAATATTGGTACTGATAGACCAGACAAATTGACGAAATTCCTTGCGTAGGCACCTATTCAGCAAGCTGTCGGGATAATCATGAAAAGACTGTCCGATGTATTCAACGTATGTACTTCCAAGGCTACGGCCAAAGTACCCATGTCGAAAGCTTTGGTACTACCAGTTGCTGCATTTGTACTGTAGGGCTATCTATGTGGCCAGTTGCAAAAGCAGGGCAAAAGGGATTTTCGTACCGACTTCCGTCAGCGGGCCTTGTGGATATCGTGGAAACTCGGGAAATTGTGATCTATCGGAAGGGATCTTTCTCGTCCATGCTCATCCTGAAGGAATGCCGCTACTGCAGGTCCATCGATAAACAATAATCATTGAGGCCTGGCAGCATGGCGAGTTGTATCCTGGCAGCTTCACACGCTCATTGGGTTCAGTACATTCATATTGACTCATTGACTGTCGATGATTTAAGGCTGGCACAGTGTTTGGCCTAACTCTCAGAGCAGTTCGATCGCCTAACCAACGACTACCTAGTTTGTACCCGACTCGATGAGTGACAGCGCCATGCTTCATCGATACCGAACAAAGAAATTGCACAGACTTGGACATGTCCGCCTGGCGTGCATCGGAGAGAAAACAGACAATCTTTGGCAACCACCACGACAAGGTCAATGGCCCTAATGCGGGTCATACTTGTACGATCACGACATGAAAGTTGGTGTGAAGCACCGCAGAAGGTGTGTGTGGGTCGGCACTGAAACAGGCGGGAAACGGGACGAAACGACAAAATCGAAGTCGGTCCATTAGCCACTAGGTGCCGAGGAGTATCCAAGTGTAGCGGGACACGAAGGTACATTGCAGACAAAGGGCCGCGCTGTGAGAGTCTCTGAGCGGCCTTTGGGTGGTGCTGAGTGAGCCGGTCTACATCGGTCTGTCGTATAAGCAGCCACCGGGCAGCCACCAGGTCGTCACGAGGCGGCACTGCGTTCACGGCGCTCTGAAAAGTGTCATCTTATACCAGAGGCCTCGATGCGTAAGCTTCATGCACATCGATTTTCGAAGTTGAGTCGTGAAGGTAATTTGGAATAATAGGTGGCCCATGCCCAGCACTAATCGACGCCGCTGGGAACAGAGTAAAGAGACCGAATATCGCATTCATGGCGTCAGAAAGCCACCAATGATCGACTGGACAAGAGGTCGTCGCGATGTCGCAGCTCTGACCACAACCCCAAACCTTGTGGCAAGCCAGTGATGCGTGTCCCGAGCCGGCCGTTCAACCGTCTATGGCACGAGGTTCCAGGCCAAGACCGGACGGACGGTACTTTGCAGAGCATCGACGGTAGATACAAAGAGAGATTGCAATATTGCCGCCACCCGTCAGCCACCGGTGTCGATGGCGCTCCCATGGCTCCACGGAAAAACAGCGATGCAGCTACGGTGCGACAACCCCGGGTCGTTCGGGACTATACCGCAAAATCGTTTTCCTCGCGTTTGGGGATGAATGCCACGACGCGAGGTATCTCAAAGGGAAGCTGGTCTAATTTCGGGAGGAAAACTGCAGTCGCCGCCAGTGAGCGGCCAGAGAATCCTGGAGGCATTGCGAAAAGATATGCTGCTGCAGGTGCACGAAAATGGGCGTGGCAGATTCTGCAACAGGTTCGAATAGTGGGTCCGTAGGTATCCAGTCTGTCACGTCTGATCTGCACTCATCCAAGCACAAGAGTAGGTAGGTACTCGCATGCGTCACAGCATGCCTGCGGCCATATCCTCGTCCGATTGTCCACGAAGCGTGGTGGCGTCTTACTGTCGCGGCTTTCGTGGGCCGAGAAGTCACTGCTGACCTCTCCCCGGATTCCACCCACAGTGGAACCAGCGGGGTACATTATACTCTAATGTACAGTAGTCAGTAGTTGGACAGTCAGGTGATGGACGGCGTGCGTTCCGCCGGCGGTGACGGAGAAAGCTGTTGCAGATTGGCCGAGGGTGTCATAAAATTGTGACGATCCTTGGAGTAAGCTCTTCGGACAGCCAATGGCAACTCAGTGCCGCCGAGCTTATGGCTTTGTGCATGGCGTCATACAGTCAAAGGTTGAACGAAGCTCATGAAGATGTGCTTTCATCGACGATTGAGTGTCGCACGCAGGTACTTTCTGCGGTCACTTATCGCGACGCCTCTTCGAGAGCGAGAAGCCAAAGGACTTTCCGTGCGCCAGAGCGTGCAGGCGTTGACAGCGTCGATAGCAAGCAGACAGCGACCAGGGGGCATGTTGTGCAACCGACGGCGCGAAGAAACTGTTTGGGCTCGCAGAGGGAGCCGGGGTTTCGTTCCTTATTCCGCCATGTGCGAGTCGGTGGGGATGGGGAGAGATTTGAAGAGTTCCAAAACCCAGTGGTCTGTCGACCCCAGTTCCGCAGTCTAGCTCTTCTCGTCGTGTCGACCAGCTTGCCCTTCCCCGCGGGATTATCAATAGTCACACAGCTGCTGGTGCGACGTGGGCGAGCGGCAGTAGTGCGGTTGTCGACTCCTTGTCGACCCAAAGTCATTGTACCTGTCACACAGCGCGTGGTGTGCTGTCTCTGCCGTGTGCGACAGCGGCGAAGTAGCCTCCTTGCCAGCCTGTGCCGCCCCTGGCCGGGGGGCGAGACATTCTTCCATCGTGAGTATTGTCGGTGGTCAGATTGTAGGGCGGCCAGCGCTGGGCGCAAATTGCGGTCATGGGTCCGGGGTTCAGGCGTACTTAGGCTGATGGAAGATGACAAAAGAAGTGCAGGTGAGGGGAAGAAGCGGTCGACGCTGACTCGCCGAAGCTGGACTCGTTTGGAGCTGGATTGGAGACTGGGGAAATGAGTTTACTGGAGCTGTCGGCTGCAAAGGGGAAGCGATCGTTGCGTGAGTTGGACTTTGGCGCCACTGGCAGACTGCGATGATCGATGACGACGCTGCTTTGCTTTACTTTGCTCCGTTCTGCTTCACGTTCACTCGTGCCTCCGAGTCGTCTCCAGTTCTCCACTCTCCACTCTTCACTCTACAGGAAACTCTACCTCTTACCTCACCTCCCCAAGACCTCCCACCCCTGTCGCTGCCATGTGGAGTCGCCAGTCCTGTTCCCATCGGCGACTCGATCCTGCTGCAAATCTTCCGTTGTCATTCGCTGGATCTCACTTTTGCCCTTACCCCAGATTCCCATGCCTATAAGACATGCTCCTCCCCGAGCTGCCCCGGCCTAGTTCTCGTTTCTTCCTCCCATCTCTTCTGTAAACCCCCCCTCCCCTGTTAATCCTGTACGTGACTATATAGAGCTTCATTGCATCTGTACACCCATCGCAAAGTCACAATGGCCACCGAACAGAACGGCGCTCCCTACGCCCAGGCGAACCCGGCCGCCCACAACGGCATAGCCAAGGATCCCGCCAACATGTCCCACGAAGAGCACGAGACGGCCAAGCGCGCTGCTGCTTTCGGCTACGGCCCTCTCGCTCACGTCTCCACCAATGCCGGTACTCACGCTGCCTTTGGTGGTGAGTTCCAGCCTGGTCTGTTCAGGAACGTCAAGGAGCGCAGGTTCGCCAACCCGGCACCTCTCGGTCTGAGCGCCTTCGCCCTGACCACTTTCCTCCTCTCTCTCATCAACCTGCAAACTCGCGGGGTCGGCACTCCAAGCATCGTCATCGCTTCGGCTTTTGGCTACGGCGGTCTCGTTCAGCTGCTTGCTGGCATGTGGTACGTTCAATCAAACTGGCACCGTCTTGGGGAAACATGAACTAATATCATTGCAGGGAAATGGCTGTTGGCAACACTTTCGGTGCTACCGCTCTGTCATCTTTCGGAGGTTTCTGGATTGCCGTCGGCATCACCTTGACTCCTGGTGGCTTCGGCATTGAAAGCGCGTACAGCGAGCAGGGATTTGCCTACGCTTTCGGCTTCTTCCTGTTCGGCTGGTTCATCTTCACCTTCCTGCTCCTCCTCGCGACCCTGCGATCCACCGTCGCCTTCTTCTTCCTTTTCTTCACCCTGGATCTTGCATTCCTCATGCTCGCCCTTGGCTACATTTACGCCGATGAAGCTGGCAAAACTAAGACTCCGTTGATCAAGGCTGGTGGTGTCTTTGGTCTCTTGGCTGCCTTTGCCGCCTGGTACAACGCCCTCGCCGGTATCTTGGACGACACCAACTCGTTCTTCGTCATGCCCGTCGCCCACTTCCCCTGGTCCGTCAAGGGCCGTGAGCGCCGCCAGGGCAACAGCCAGGACGCTGCTCTCAAGCAGGCATAGACGTCCTCTGATCGCTGCCTCGACGGAGACGTGTTTGCTGCAAGCCACACAGATGGTTTGTTTGCGACACGGATCCAGCCGGGGTGTCGTGCGCTGACGCGTCCATGAAACATGTTTGGAATAAACGATAAAGAACAAACTCGTGTACAAGAGAAATATACCCCTAATGGTGTTTGGATATGGTTGACAGTTTGACGGTTATGATTATCGGCTGTTTGCAAGTCGTGCGCCTGCAATCGCATGGCGACGGCACGGGGTGGCGAGACTCGATTACCTGGACACGCAAGAAGATATCCCACATAGTTGGTCCTTGTGGCCATAGACCTTATCACAATCTAGACCACTTGTGTCTGATCTATCAAAGTCTTGTCTTGTTGTCTTGCGATCGTGTGATATTTAAAGGGTCCAGTAGCTCACATGCTCATATGTGTCTTATCAACACATCCAAACATGCCTAGAAGACAACAAAGTCGGTGCTGTCAGTAGCCTGGCACTCCCGCTGAGGTCGAGCCCCATCTGTCAGCAGTGAGTGACAAATTCAAATGAGCCTCATCAACCTTTGGCGGCGCATCCACCCCATGACCTCACCAAGCATCTCATCACGTCTAGGTAAGGTAGCATAACACTGCGCAAATTTGTGCGCAACACCTGACGACGAAGCGAGGGCCATATATACAGCATCGACAGCAACCACTCTACCGTACGTGATTCTCGCAATTCCAGGCCAGTGCACACAAGTCATGGCCCACCCAGGAATCGACTTGGTGAGACGCGTCTGGGCCTCAATTTCCAGGCCGATTCACGTGAGCGAGCACATGCAAGCGCGAGAAATCAGTCGACGAGAGACATTGAGTATGTTCAGAGCAGAGCAGCGGAAGCTGGTTGAAATGGGGCTGGTGCCTCCCTTGCAGAACAGTAACAGTAACAGTAGGGGGGGGTGGGGGTAAACGTTCAACACCATGTCAACTGCTTTCGCTGCCCTGCTTCGGTTCGAATAGTTTTCGTATTTATATATCCTCTGATCTTTGATTTTCCTCATGATGTTGCTGTTGCATGGTGCAACTTCATTCTCTGAAACAAATGACCGTCAAGCTTGGTTTCTTCCCACACAGTTGTGCTTTGCCGTCTGTTCAAGTTCATGGTATCGTTCGACGTGGCGTCACCAACATCTCGCGTCGAGGCCCTGAACGGCTCGAATCGTCGGGCGCTGTTTGTACATCATTCCCTGCCCCCCGGCCATTCAGGCGACACGTCCTGTTTACAATTCCAAATGCGGTGGCGTCGGCGGACCAGCAATCTTGTTCTTGTTGCATCCGCCCTGCCAAGCGCAGTTGGTCTTCTCCTTCCTGAAGTCACATGGAACTTCGACCAGCTCTACCGGGATGCAGACCTCCTTATCATTCGTCCAGAAGGTCATGGCAGGGTTCTCGACTGGGCAAGCATAATAGAGACCCCCGTCGTCGCTTCCTCCCAGACAGTATTTGTTGCACTCCGGGAACTTGGAAATCCTGAACTTGCCGAAATCTGGGGGATTGTTGGTCTTGATGAGGTGGCCGCCGTTCTTGTAATTGTTGAGGAACCAGCCCGGGTTTTCGCCGGTAGGTGGCTTGCCACGAAGGTCTTTGATGACGAAGGTGTCGTTGGCGCCGATGGGTCCCGTGTCTGCGCAGTTTTTGTCCTTGCAGAAGGTGAAGACGCCCTGGCCTTGCCAGATGTATGGCGCAGATGCGTGCATTTCGCCGTTGCTGGCTTGGCCGAGGAAGTGTCCATTGTAGAACTGAATCATGTAACACTTGCCTGGGTTGATCAGTTTCTCTTTTACTCAACTTGTAGGCCATGGATGCTTCTTACCGTAGTCGACGTCAGACTTGCACCCGTGCTCAGGTGTCTGGCACGTCCCATCTTTTGCCTCGTCTTGCCCTTTGGGACAGACACATGCTCCGTCCACCAGCACTTTGCCGTTCTTGCAGGTTGGCGGCTTTGGCGGAGGATCCGGAGCCTGGCATTTCTTGCCATCAAAAGTCGTGCCCTTGGGACAGCAGGAAAAGCCAACGTCCTTGTTGCCAGCCATTATGTGGTTTTTGCCACAACACAGGAATTGCGTGTCTTCTGATCCGACGAGAATTTGGTCGGGCAAGCAACAACCGACATATTGACCGTCTTCTGTGGCCGTCAGTGCTTTGCCTAGTTCCTCCTTGCAGTAGAACACCGACTCAAAGTCGCTGTCAGGAAAAAGCAGGTATTTGACCTGCTTGTCGCCGGGCGTAAAGTGCTCGCCCTTCTCCATCTTGACGACTTGCTCGCCTCCCTTCTTCCTGTCAACCAACACCGCCTGGGCGGCATGAGGCTCTTGTGCTTGGCAGGTGCAAAGGTAAAGAGCCAAGGCCGATAAAATAGTGGCAGGCAACATCTTGAAATGCCTGATCGCTCCGGTTCAAACTCGCTGCAGGTTGATCGAGCTCTCGCAATTATCGAAGAGGATGAAAGTCCATGGTTGTAGAGTGGATTGCAGTCGATATAAATGCTCCACGAGCCCAGCTGTGGGACGGACGTCTCGCCGTAGTGTTCAGTGCTGACGTTCGAGATCTGGCCCTCATGATCCGATCGGGCTTCTAACTTCCAGCTAGCATCGTGAACAACTCAGCGATCTCAAATCAAGATCTAGTTTTGAGCTGCAAGATCGATGCAACAACGCCATCGTTCCCATATCTTGCTTTCAGCCTGCTCCGTAAATGACTGACCCCGCTCGCTGGGAGCGCTGCTGTCGATGCGAGGCTGGAGAAAGATGGCTTCGATGCTCGAAGGCTTTGGAGTCTCGATCACCGATTGTCTCAGCGTAAGTTCGTGATGCAGTTGACGAGGCGCTCCGACTGTTCAGAAGGGAATATCGGAGCGATGTAGGACGTGTGTTGGAGATGATTGACGTTTCAGATGCACACATTTCACAAATAAACTTCTTGATTGAGGAGAATTGGAGCGACGGGCGTCATAAGGGGGGGCTCAGATACAACGCAGGAGCGGGATCTTCGAGTTAGATAGATCATGAATTGAGTGCATCATTGCGTGGGCCAGCTTATGAACGGATGAGATTCGCGGCTAGTCCTCTGGAGCACGCCGCAAGATAAAGTTTCATCGTCAGTTTCTGCATGTTAATTGACGTGGAGCGGATGCCAGTCCGCATCATCCGTAGGTCCTAGCGGTTTCGTTTCTCGTACTAGTGAAAAGGCCTCGACAAGCTCGGAAAGATGACTCCGTTCTAGGATCTGATACATCGCCAACAGCGGCAAATTCGCCACGTCGCGATGATGAGGTCCCATCTTCTGCGAATGGTCCTCCCCGCTCAGGATCCTATAGCTGTCAGCGGTGTCACTTGCTGCTTGCAAGTATCAAGGAAAGTTGGTGGGAAAGGTCGACATCTGGCTCAAGGGCCCGGGCGTCTAAGACGGCTACGCTAGGCCGAAAATGGAAAATGGGTTGAGCCAATCGTTCGACTCGCAGCACTCAGCTTCTACAGCCGCTGTCTGAGCTCCATCAAAGATAACGCACGGAGCGGAGACTGCGGCGTCCCCTCAGCTGGAGCTCAATCCGGAGTATGGGTTGCTAGTGGCATGGAAATTGTCTGCCGTCGGCCCATCGCATTTGCCATTTTCTATCAAGCTTTACGTGGCTTGCTGGGTCGTGCAAGACCAAGAGCAGATCCGCAGTAGTTCTTTGCTCTGATCTCACTAGCTTCTTAGCTGTTCAAGGCTTCACCTTGAAATGGTCAAGCGGACTCTGCAATCTCGAACGGTCGATCTTTGCCGTGTAAGGCACTAGATGTCGAGCCAAGGGCTGTGTTGCATGATCTTACCACTGAGCCTGTCCACAAGGGCTCCAATGTCGCTTGCGAACTAGTCTTGGACACGTACGAAAAACATGCTGATGCATCTTGCCCGTAGACTGCAGCAGTTGTGGGCCAGGCGGCCTTGCCCCGAAACGATCGACTATCGTGAGGAGAGGCGGAGAAAGTTTGGAGACGCATCAAATATATTACGTTTTGATTGAAAGTAAAGAATGTCCAATATCAGGAGTTGCATGGTGCCGACACATCTCCTTCAATGCGCAGGCTGGATTTGGTCGCTGACAAGTCCCCTGTGCACATCTGCATCCCTGCTGCTTGAACTTATCTTGTAGTATATCCGCCGTTGGCGAAGATGGTCTATCCATTCATCCAAGCTCCTTCCGTCACCAGAAACCTGACAAGCGGGGCAATGTCTTTGATGTCGGTCAATCGGCCCCCCATTGCAGACGACTTGTGGTAAGCGACTGACTCCGGAGTTTCCTGGGGATAAAAGAATGCTTTGAAATGTCAGCTAATCACATGTCCCAACCAAGGAACCACAAAAAACCTACATGTATCCATAGGGCCTGGCGCAATAGCGTTGACGCTGACCTGTCGGCCCATCAACTCCTTCGAAAGGCCGCGTGTGAAGTGTTCAACGGGAGCCTTCGATCCACCGTACGAAGTGTAGAACCCTGTGTATGCTGCCAGGAGCGACGTGACCAGTGTGATGAGCTTTCCACCATCGGCCACGTGCTTGGCACCGGCTTTCAGGCAGAAGAAAGCTGCTTTGGAGTTGACGGCGAACATCTGGTCGTACTCTTGTTCCGTGATCTCCATCATTGCCTTCTTCAAGACCATTCCAACGGTATTGATCATGATATCGAGGCCTCCAAAGTCCTGTTTCACACTCTCAAAGAGCGTGCTGATATTGGCTTCGGTTGTGAGGTCGGCAGCGTAGACGCGAATTGTGACGTGGGGGTATGAGCTCTTAAATTCTTGAAGGAGGCTTTCGACGTCGGCTTTCGTCTTCTCGGAGTTGTAGTGGATCGCAAGTCCTGTGATCCCTGCTTTCGCAAACTCTCTTGCGATCTCAGCTCCCAGGTTTTTCGCACCGCCAGTGATGAGAGCAGTCTTGGACGTCAAAGACATGGTGACTGAGTGTTTGTCCGTGATAGTAGTGCCGTGTGTGAAACTGTCGCGACTTGTTCTGGGAACATGGTGGATGTGGCCCAGGAGATATACCCGCTGGTTGATTAGCTAACTGGTGAGGGACTTTGAGGTCGAACCACTGTCTCTACCCGACCTGCAAGACCTGCTTTTGTATTCCTTGATCTGAGACCTCGTAAGAATCTAAGATCAAGAGACCTGCAATGATTCTGAAGCTGACCCTGCGCCTGAAGCGTAGTCCCTGGCAGTTCACCTATGTCTTGGCGTTTGCCATTTTAGGCCAAGATCCGCCCTTAGTTCGGCTCATTTTGAGCCGTACAGCCTTGCCAACAAGTTGACCGGGGGCAACTTGTTGCGACGGACAGCTCCCATTGTCAGAAGCCGACCGGCTCCGGGCTAATGTGAAGAAATCATGGTGTCAACCCCCATCAGCAGCCTTCCAAACCATCTTCTCAAGGACGTACATTGTTGTCCTGAGGACTTTATCTGGAAACAACCATCAATATATGTCTAACACTACCTGCCGCATTGCTTTTCCGGTGGTTGTGTAACTGCTATGCTGGGCAGGCCAAAGGTCAACTCGGTAACGACTTGTGCCAACTCGCGTGGGACCGCTGACAACTCATTTCGAGCCTCCAATGAAAGCACTCGGATCGAATAAGAGTGGTTTCGGCAATGCGTTCGCTTCCGGGAAGTAGACACTCGAGTTCAACAGGCATGCCGAGTTGTAATCAACCCAAGACACCATTCGCTCAAGGAGGCCTTCTAGCCCTAACTCAGCCAAGCCCCCACGAGAATCCACCATCTGCCGCAATGCCTTCATGTGGACATTAAACGCAGCTTTCGTGCCGTACATGGCCTCCCAACTGGCCATTTTCGTAACTGCAGCAATAACCTCATCGCTGTTGGGAGACGCAGTATTCGTGATCATTCGTCGTATATTTGCCAGTGCTTGTTGCTTGAGATTGATCAAACACGGGCGCACGTCGCCTACATGGGTCTGTGCCGTCAAGGCTTCATTTAGATAGCAAGATCCGGAGAGTAGAAAAACGATCTGAAGAAGACCGTCATGTAAGATGGCGAAGGGAAACCACAAAGACCTCAAACTTCCAGGTCTGCCCTGATCGAGATCTGGGATATCGACGGCCATGTACTTCAGATCTTGACGCGCAAGAGTTAGCACCAGCGTTCTGCATCAAGGATGCGCGCCCTCGGTACCTACAGAAGTCCGTAAATAACGGCGAATACTGTTCCGAAAGCAAAGGCTGAATCAACAACACGGGGTGTGTTGGCTCCATGGGGATGCTGCTGCTGCTGTTCTCGCTCGAGGGTCTGTCAGCAGACCGGGATACATCGCTGGAGATGTCGCTCGGTTCACTTCTTAGTCCTGGCGTGGTGGATTCGGAATCGTTGGCACGCACGGGTATGGGTCTGAGTAGTCGTTTCTGGTTCAAAGCCGGCTCCTTGGCCGAGATGGCGACAGTGCTGACTGCAGTGGTGCTACTCCTCCGAGATGCAGCCCGGCCTGGCGCCGTGACTCGAGCAGCTCGGGAGCGGACGACTTGCTTGAAAGCGACGGATTTGGTCAATGAACCGGGCTCGTATGTGACAAAAGTAAAGTCGGCCATGATGTCAATTTCAAGGCCATGCAGCAAACCAAGTGGAACGCTCTCACGTGTGAATCGCAAGCAACAATGTGACGAGCTCACAACTAGGTGTAAGCCCAAGCATGCTTATCTGAAGCTAACCCTACTGCCGGGATGAGGGGATCAGAGCATATAGAGCAGGGCAGGGTAGGGCAGAGCAGAACATCGATCGAAAGCAACACGCCTCAAAAGGGGTCGTGACGCCACAGCTTACCTGAGTGTCTCGTGGCGGTGCAAAGTCGCGATGAACGTCACATTTCCTCATTGCCGGAGCATCAACCGAAGCGCTCACATCCCACCGCCGCTTTGAACTGCCGGCCAACAACCTTGAAGCCAAGGTCATGGAGGCTCTCTCGTTGAGACGAAGCTCCGAATGACATTTGTTGCCAACTCATGCACTTTTCTTTTGTTCTGACCCCTCCACCTGCCTTGCTCGAGCCGATTTCGTGTGACAACTGGTACTTCCTTCACAGAATACACCCAAGCATCGCCATCATGGATCCATTCGAGTACAACGCTTCGCCTGCTCGCGTAATCTTTGGCAGCGGCACTCTCCAACGCCTCCCCGACGAGATCAAACGCCAAAGCCTTTCCAACCCTCTCCTTCTCAGCACACCACAACAGACTAACCAGCTCGAAACGCTTGAAAAGCTGCTCGCCGGCCATGTCAGCTCCACATCGAAATTCACGAATGCGACCATGCACACGCCCACCAACGTGACCGGCGATGCTCTCTCACACGCCAAATCTGTGGGTGCTGATTGCGTCATAAGCATTGGCGGCGGCAGCACAATTGGCCTCGGAAAAGCAATCAGCATCCGCACTGGGCTACCGCATATTTGTATCCCAACTACGTACGCGGGTTCTGAGATGACTCCGATCCTGGGTGAGACCGAGGGAGGTAAGAAGACCACGAGGAGCGATGAGAAGATACGCCCCGGTACCGTGATCTATGATGTTGATTTGACCATGACGCTACCGGCGGCTATGAGCGCAACTAGCGGGGTCAACGCGATTGCACATGCAGTAGAGGCGCTATACTCGCAAAAGAAGAATCCGATCATGAGTCTGTTTGCCCAAGAGGGTATCAAAGCCCTGGCGGAGGCATTACCTGAAATCGTGGAAAACCCGAGCAGCGTGAGTGCAAGGCAGAGGGCGTTATACGGAGCCTGGCTCTGTGCAACATGTCTGGGCAATGTGGGCATGGCCTTACATCACAAGCTCTGCCATACTTTTGGCGGCAGCTTCAACATGTGAGTACATCTCTGGCAACTCAAGACGGACTGGACTCACTCATACAGGCCGCACGCTGAGACGCATACGATCGTACTGCCGCACGCACTCTCATACAATGCCCCGAATGTTCCCGACCAGATGGCCACATTGGCCAGTGTGCTCCCCGACAGCAATGGAGACGCGATCCGAGGACTAAATGTCCTGCTGGAAAAGCTGAAGGTTAAGAGGGGTCTGAAAGAGTTTGGTCTGAAAGAGGAGGATGTCGACAAAGCGGCCGAGATTGCAGTAGGTAACCCGTACTGGAACCCAAGACCAATCGAGAAAGAGCCATTGCGAGAGCTCATCCGAAGGTGCTGGGCTGGAGAGCCGGCGAAGCAGGACTTGTGAGGACAACCAACTTCTTACGAGAGAAGCGAATTGAATAACTTATACACCACCGCAGAAGCGAGATCCCACGTGCCCGACTATGAATTGCAAAGTATCTGGACCACAATCGCAGACCATGCCAGGAATTAAATGACACAAAACCCCCTCCACATACTTCAAACCGCATAGCAAGAGAGCGTTGGGTATATATTCGTTCCTTCTGGCCTAGGCAAACGATAATATCTGCGGTGATGCTTACTCTGTGTACAAGCTCCGCCAGCTTTCTCTCACACAACATTTTCCATTCCTCCGGCAGACCAAGCGGTCCAACCTTGTCCTTGCAGGTTTCTTCGCGTCCCAAATTGTCTAATCCTATCGCGAAATCATCAGTGGACGGTCTGTGCAGTTCCTGTCGCGTCACGTATCTCTTTGATTGTGAGACGTTGACATCCCGAGCCTGAAATATCCTGGAATATTCGACACCCAGCTATTGATCCCACAAATTCAGCACAATCCCTCTCGTCTCGCAAAGGGGAAAGGCTACAGAGTCCAGGCAAACATACCCAGCTTCCTGGCCTGACAGGACCATTACTTTCCTCCACCGCTCCAGCACCTCGTCCGTGCTCCCATTCGGCACATCTCGTGCAGCTGGGGCGAGGCTTCCGTACTAAAAGGCTACCCATGTCAATTTCACCCCACTGCAAGTACCCGCCGGTCTTGTACACATATCAGCCGTCGAATCCCTTCGTGATCGGCTCGCATCCCAAAACCAATGCAACATTTTTAGCAGCATCTCCAATACCGGCGCCGGACTTTCACCCGGCACTATTCTCGTCAACGACCGCAAATGGACCAGATGAAAGAAGCCCACGAGATCTTGCGGGACACCATCGTATGCGTCGTGAACTTGCACCTCGACATTGCGCGGCAGCTCCTTTCGCAAACCGAGTCGGGTAGCGGGCGAAATGTCCCAGCCGATGAATCGAGAGTCGGGTCCTAATTTCTCGGATACGTCTAAGAGCCAGTGTCCCGTGCCAGATCCAACGTCAGCGATAGGCATATTCTTCGCCCTCGGAATCCATGGATGGAGCTGATACCCAAGATTATGGCCCCACATTCAATGCTGCAGATTCAATCTTGCCGATCCTATGACCTCCCTATCAGACACTTTGGGCATATCTGTTCGTTCTTGGGAGACATTGCTACTCGACTTCATGACACGATTATCACTTGGGCATGAGGAAACGCTCGAATGATGGTGTCAGAAATATTCGGACGGGCTCGCCTATGTACATTTCTCGGCATTGCGCGATTGCGGCCATGGACGGAACCTATACAAGCTAAAGCCAATCAATTCGAGTGACCTATCGAAAAAACCGAGGACGTGGGTGGGTTAACGGATGGACGTTGGCCTCCTGGACGGTCTCCAGAAAC
>UYJD01000003.1:2006697-2036871 GCA_900618795.1 Cyanodermella asteris | reverse complement strand
CCCCCCCCCCCCCCCCCCCGGGGTGTCCAGTGGAGACTACTTTTGAACACATCACAGACACTCCCAAAAAAAAAAAATAAGGAAATCCTTCTCATCATGTGATCCGATTTCCGCACGCCGATCATTCACGGCCAAATTTCGACACCTCTTAAAGTGCCCGTGGCCGTTTCACTGGTCTTTCTTTGTCCTTTGTCCCGTCTCATTGCTTTTCCCTCTTTGTGTGGCCCACGCCCTCTCCTCCTCCACTTTCCTTCCTCCCTCTCCTGCAAAAAAGACACACGCAACCCATCTCATGCGCCTCCAAACCCTTGGGCATGACCGGTTCGAAACCCACCATGTACGCTTCCGCCACCGGGTCGGGTAGATCCGAATGATCGCGAACCCTAGAGCTTTCCACATGGATTAGTCTTGTATTTCTTGAATTTTGTATTTTTCTTGCGGGGGGCGGGAAGTCAATCCTACCCTTGTGTGCGCTTGTCCGAGCGCATCAGGAACTCGACTGTCAGTGTCGAGGCGCCCAGGACGGAGATTGTGAGGGTTGCGAAGGGGTGGGCGGAGAGGAATGCGAGGGGGACGCTGATGATGGAGGTGAGGTTGGGGGAGTTGGCGGTGAAGAGCTTGGTCGGCGCAGCGACGAGCGAGGTGATCGACTCCATGGCCGTTACACTATCTCGGTTCGGTAAAAGGTGGTTGTGGTCTCAGCGACGAGCTTGTGCGATTTTCGTGGGAAATGTTGGAGCGTTCGAAGGCGGGATGCACGCGGACGTATGAATTGCGAGATATTGGAAGGTCAGAGTGTGATTTTTTTTTTTTCTTTTTGTTTCTTTCTTTTATGAGAGCATCTCCGAGATATGTTCATGCAGTGGACTGTAACGCTGGCCGTCACCCATTCGTGTGAATACACGTGAACAAACTTCCAATTGGCCGTGCATTCATTTTTCGAGCCTTACACGTTGCCGTGGCTTTTTTGTTATTCTGCATTTACACGTTTTTCGGGCTGCTGAAAGAAAATGAACAATGTGCATGTTATCTGGGAACAGACCGACGCGGACGCGGCTGCGCGTGACTGTCGTGGGCGTGACTGTCTTGGATGTGGCTCAACTGGCGGCCGCGTGAGCAACACGTATGAAGGAGAGACAGAGCGAGGAACAGCGGGGTCGCAAAGACATTCATGCACAACCTCCATGAAGAATGTGTGGAGGGCCAGCTCTCGTGTATTTCAAGTATCCAAAGGCGCAACTGTCGTGTACTCGTAATCCTCGCATGTCAAAAAAGCCACTTTCCAATCATATAGTACATTTTTTCCCCGCCATCCTCACATCGGCCTCGTCATGGGTAACAAGCTCTTTTCCCTCCCATTCGTCGCCCCGGTCTCGCTCGTCCCCGTCCTCGTCCCCGTAGTAGTCCCCACACCCGAACTCGTTGTCTCCTTACTCCTGAACGTATTACTCAATCCCTTCGCCCTCATATTCAACCTTCCAATACTAGCCGGCACAAGCCTCTTCTCCTCCATCGGGTCCCCCTGGCCCTCCGCACCCTTTTTCCTCCGAACCTCCGCCCAGACATACAAGCCATATGTCACGCCTGTGAAGACGATCCACAGGAGTACGTAGATCCAGAAATTAGGCGCAATGTCCATGTAGCGCGTGTCGTTGTTGTAGTTGAAGAAATTCATGCCAAACAGGCCGCTGATGAAGGTGCCGGGGAGGTATACGAGACCGAGCACGGTGATGGTGCGGACGGTGGCGCTGTCGTCGACGGTCGAATGCGTGAGCTCTTCCATGTGGCGGTTCGACTCTTTGGCAAGTTCTTGGTGTTTGAGTTCGAGGGAGTATTCGAGGAGGGCGATGGAGTTGTCGATGCGGGTTTGGAGGGCGTCGAGGCCGGAGAGGTAGCCGCGGACGCGTTCGGCGAGGGCGGTCCCTGATGCTTGGGACTGAGAATGGGACCTTTGATTCGAGGCGAGGAAGGCGGATTGGTTGTGGGACTGGGCATGTGATGAGGCAATGTTCTTGAGCAGCTTGATTACGGCTTCGTTGCCGCGACAGAAAGCACCTGCTGTCAGTATCTGATCACGTAGGTAGCGAAATTGTTGGACGGCTTCGAAGCCGAGGGATGCATCCTCTACGGTCCGAATGTCGGCATCCATGGTGAAGAGGTCGTCCAGACGGCGCTGAAACTCGTCGCCTTTGGAACGTAAATAGAATCGCCAGTTGGATAGGTACGTCTCCAGAAGTAGTTCGTGGATGCTTGCTGGATCGGCCTGGATGCGCTGTACAATGGTCCGTTCCATCACGCCAAAAGGAGCGCCATTTCTGGTCAAGTTTCCGAGCCCGTGGATCCGTTTCTCAAACCGGGTGTCCATACTGGGATGTAATATGATGATCAGGTCAAAATCCCTGGGTTTGCCACTGGCCGAGTTTATGCCTGGGTTCGGATTGGGCATCCGTCTGTGGTATATGCCGGTGTGCCTCTGGCTCCAAGGGTTGGCATTTGCTCCCTGGCGCCGGTTGTCATCCATATACTGGAGGTCGTAACAGCAACTTCGGGATCTGTCCGGATATGTCCGCGCGAAAGCGTGCGTGCAGCCACCCTCGGCCGGGTGCGGCGAATCACCAAAGCAGCGGACGATCTCCCAGAATTCCTCTTCGACGCCGTACTGGAGGAAAATCTGGCTCATGAGGGAGAAGGATATGTTGAGAGGGTTGGTGGAGGCATTTGCACGTATACTGATGATGCGTGCCCGGGCGTCCGGATTGGCATGTGAGATGACCTGGATGGCATTGTTGCTGGAACACCTATGTTCGACAATCTGGGGTTCGTTGTTGGGTCCGGGTGTTTCAAAAACGTCCAGAACGGTGAAGCGGACCTTATCGTGGGATGAAACGAATGTCTTCAGTGCCGATTCTTCCATCCTCAGTTCGGTCCGTAGGTCGCCTAGCGAGGCAGCAGACAAGAGTGGTTTGGGAAGGAAGATCTCACTCGAGGAACGTGTCGACGACATTGTTGAGAGACCCAGAGAAGCGGTATTATATTGTGTGAGATGTGATCACGACGATTCCGGACCCGCCCGGATCGGGCTGATTTGTTGATAAAATCCTCACTCGCACACTCTTTCGGGGCGTTCGATGTTGCGGTCAGCAGCACGTCCTGCTGCGCGAACTGTGCTGCGGTTGGGCAGTTTGACCGGCTCCACAGAATAGGGTCTGTGAATCGGCGAGAGAGCTATAAGGCAAGCCTGACGCTCGGTCGTTTGTCTTTCGGCCAGGCAAACAATCAAGGTGTGATAAGGTGAGGCAGGACACCACAAGGCTTGTGCAGAGGCGATCAGCCTCGCAGTCAGTCACGTTGGTCCGTCACGTCGTTTCAAGCAAGCGGAGAGATAATATGGCGCTACAGTCGCCTCAGTCGCGATGCTCGTGGTATAATGATATAAAAATGCGGACAGAGCTGATGATGAATGATGCAAGAGACGACTAGATGGGTTGAAGTGAGGTGTAATCAAAGAAAGAGCATATCCGGGCTGCACCGCCCCCAGCCCGTGATCAGCCTGGACATGACCGCCTACAAGATGGCGACTTGAGAGTGTTGCGGCTACTTGCGCATAACAAGTTTCAACGCGAATGAATGCAGGTAAATCGACTATTTGGTCATGGCATCGTAGCACGGATAATAGAGACACGCGACCGGATGGCCTTGCTGTATGCAGTCCTGGTTTGCCTTGTCCGGTGCCGAATGAGGCGCCACAGACTCTGCCTTGCTATCGCCCCCCCTGCGCCTCACGCATACGATCGGCTTCCTCCCAAGGTGACAGCAGCAACTGAGCAACCTCTTCGGCAAGAGATTTCTGCTTTCGCTTGCTTGATCATGCCATGATCGTCATCTGTGAGTCTCTTCATGAGAGTCTTCGACACGTCCGACACGGCGGTTTTTACCATTTCAGTGACTCCGCGCAGCCCTTTAATCTGTGCCTCTTTTCTCCTTGGCCCCGAATCTTCGACCGTCAACCAATTTGCCCCGTTATCTCGTTCCCCGATCGGCATGAACAGACTTTCCGGGGCTGGCACCCTCTACCAAGAATTATCGTCTTGCGGATGTTTCCGGTTCTGCAGTTCCTCAATCCACTGCCTGATCACTTCCTATAACACGAGTTAGCAATATCTCAGCGAGTCTGAATGCGGTTACGTACGTCTTCAATGGGCTGCGGTGTCTTGAACTTCCATCGATAGTTGGAATGATAAATCTCAAAATTGTATCCCTCCCCAAACTGGCGCATCAGAAAGTCCTCGAGCTCACTGCGGGCCAGAAAATAACCGGACTCGGTCTCGGTCAGAGTGCGACGGTGAGTACACGTTGTCATGATGGCCGTCGGTCCTTCCAAGAACGGACGAATATCCGAAATCTGGCCCTCAGAGCTCAGAGCTCACAACGCTCCGACGCTGGCGCCGTTGAGTCTGCCCCCAGCGGGGCCCGGGGCCTGTTGGGGACGAAACGGTTCGATAGACAAGTAATGCGTTTGACGTGCAGGAGAATCGCTGGCTGGTGATATTAGTGCAAAGCCCGTGTGAACGTCTGCAGTTCCCGATAATTGAATGCGCAGACAATAGGTGATGTGTGGATGCTGAAGGTGACTCGAGCAGTCAGTTGACTGGTGCGGAGAAACGAGGCTGTGAGGCTGAAAGCAAGGCAGACTTGCCAAACCTATCGATTGCAATGTCGTGCAGCAAGCGACGATGCACAACCTATAATGAGCTGATGATGCGCGAATGATATGTGTGACAATGCAAAATGCGTCGTGCTTGGAACTAGACAGGGTAGAGGCTTAAGGTTTGTGAGTCTGATGCTGTCTGGCAGATATATACACGGGTGGGAAATGACGCCTGGGGGATCGAGGGCGATGTGTCATGGCAGGACAGAGCAGAAGGAGGCTGAGAAGGCGTCCTGTGACCGTGGACGAGCGGACTACGCAGATATGCTGGCTGCCTCGCCCGAGGTCGAATGCAGCATGGTGTATTCTGGCAGAATCAGCGCTACACTCCGTCAAGCTCGGAAGCAGGCGGGCGCTTTCGATGCGATGCTATGCGATGTGGCGGGGTAGAACAGCAGTCCGCACTAACAAAGACACATGCATCTACCGACTCTGTGTGCTCGGGCGTCGTTGCGGCTGAAAACTGTCTCCTTGTCTCTGCATGAGCCCGCCGGTAAGGCCCGGTGTGAAGCTTGATTCTCAGATGTCGACATGCGGTCACTCGCCTTATCTTGAGGCTGACTGCTCTTCGGCCGGACGCTGTGAGACGGCCCACCCCGTATCGGGCAGAATCGTGCAGGTTTGGGTGCATCTGGACAATCTCACGTCAGGAAACACCAGCGGGAGGAGCAGCAAATGAAGTTGATGTGAGCGCGTTTGCTCAATGTGTATTCTTTGGTTTTGATATTGCGAACGAGCAATGTGGCTGCTGTGTGCAGAGAGAGCTTTGCGCCTGGCTGAAGGCCTGAGCTGCATCGTCTCCTCCGAACCCAACACCTCAGCCCAACAAACGCGTGATAGAATCAAAATGAACCGCTTGAGAGAGATCATCAAATCTCCAATTCGCTGCGTCATAGAGTCCTGCATGGTATCGCCAAAATGTCCAGCCAGATTTAGCAAACTCCGGCAGCCCCGCCGCAACCAGCCTACTGGCAAGCCCGCCCTTCTTCTTTCCCTCCCGCACCGTATCCATTTAAGACTCGGTCGGGGCAGCAGCTGGTTCCTCGGTTGACGCGGCCTCTGCTGGCTTGGCTTCCTCAGCTGCAGCTGGCTCGGCCTTGACAGCGGAGGCCTCTCCCTCGCCACCATCGCTAGAGGTCCACAGGGTCAAATTGTCGCGGAGCAGCTGCATGATCAGTGTGCTGTCACGGTAGCTCTCCTCCGAAAGGCTGTCCAGCTCGGCGATGGCATCATCGAAGGCTTGCTTGGCAAGGTGGCACGCACGGTCGGGTGAGTTGAGGATCTCGTAGTAGAAGACGGAGAAGTTGAGAGCCAAGCCGAGACGGATGGGATGCGTGGGCGTCAATTCGGTCTGAGCAACGGCGGTGGCGCTCTGCAAGAAGTGGCATGGTCAGCAGCGATACTTGTATCGATCAGCATTCTTGTAGATGTACCTTGTAGGCTTCGTGGGCAGCATGAGCAGCGCCCTTGCGCTTCTCGCCCGAGGCAAACTCGGCGAGGTAGCGGTGGTAGTCGCCCTTCCTACAAGACATTGTCAGCCACATGTCTCACTGCCATGCTTTTGTTCCAAATCGTACATCTTGTGGTAGAAGACCTTGGACTCGCCAGTCTCGGCCTTGGGGATGAGAGATTCATCGAGGACGTTCAGGACATCCTCGCAGACCTTCTCAAGCTCGGTCTCGATCTTCTGGCGGTAGTCGCGGATGGCCGCGACATGCTTCTCGGAGCCCTTGGCCTCCTCCTTCTGCTCGATCGACGAGATGATTCTCCACGAGGCACGTCTGGTACCGACGACGTTCTTGTAGGCAACGGACAGGAGATTCCGCTCGTCAACGGTGAGTTCACCGCCGATCTAGGACTGTTAGGCAAGGTTGCTACCAAGTTTTGTGCGTTGCTGAGTGGGTTATACCTTGGCAACTTCCTAGAGACATGTTAGCAGCTGAAGCGCAATGGCCGGTCAGAGCGGATTCTCGCGACATACCTTCATGTAAGTGACCATCTCTGTAGAGGCACTTGTCAGCGCAGCTCTTATCAAGTCCTGATCAGCAGTTTCACTCACCATCATAGCGCTCGGCCTGCTCGCAAAGGCGAGCGAGGAAAGTCTTTCTGCGCGGTGTTAGTGCAATACTTCAAGATGGATTGATGCGGTGAAGTACCCTTCGCGCTGTTCAGGAGAGATGGTCAGCCATTCTGCGTCTGCAAGCATTGCTCAAATGGAGAAGCCTGGCGAATCGCGAGGGAAGCAAGGGCCAGGCTTGCGGAGGGGCAAGGACTCACCTCAGTAGCCATGATGATCGGAATGGGCGATGATGGAGGACGAGGGTGTGATGGGGACGGAGAGAGATTCTGGTGGGGAGGAGCACAGCAGCGAACGTGTGTATGGTAGTGGAAGATGGAAAGTAGTCGTCGTCGATGTTTGGTGAGCAGCAGACCAGAACAAGCGGCTCAGGCAAGCAAAGTAAGGCGGGCGGCCATGACTGCAGTGCACGCGAGGCTGCTGCTGCTGCTGCTACACCTGAGACTACTGGCAGACTGCGCCCGCCATTATTGCCATGCGCTGAAACCCTTTCCGACGCTCGTTTTGGCTTTGCGCTGAGCCGATAAACAAACTTCCCTCTGCCAACGAAAATACGCGCCGTCTCCTCGACCCGTCTGAAACTGTCGCTACGTGCACTACACCTTGTCGTCTCTTCGGTGACCACATCTTTGCTCCCGCATACCACTACCTAGTCCCTGGGTACGCGTCCTGCCATCCTACGTTTGTTTGTTTCAAGTCAAGTACGCCTCAATTGTTGCGGAGCCCGTTGACGAGGGTCCACTTCGAACTGTACACAGGCCCGAGTCATTTCCCTCCAGTCTCCACTCATGACAGGACAGCAAGACAGCAGTAGAGCACTCATCTGAATCCATCAAACGCGCAAAGTCAATGAATGTCTCATAGATCGGCGGCAAATCATACGGCGAGAGCAAGCTTTTGCAGCGCGGTGTAACCCGGCGATCCTCCTGATCCTTAACCTGTTGCAGACAACTCTGGTGATCGTAGTTTTTCCATGTCATTCCGTGACCTTGACAGTAGATGATGTGCTGTAATGAAAATGTCTTATGTCTGGCCTTCAGAACCAGACCATCCACGCGCTTCTCGCTCTTGATATCTTCGGGCCTGTCCTCACTTGGTCAGGCCATGTTGCCCGTCAGACTGGTTTAGCTTCAGCTGCCCTATGTGCGGGGTCGATAAGACATGCCAGAGCATCCACCAGCTGTTCAGTATCTTTATCACAACAAGATCCTCACGGCGCCATTTCTGCAGGGACCACGAAGTGATTATACACATCGATGGACGTTCAACAGCACGAGCTCCCGGGCTTGTCAATTGCCAACCGGTCAAGCATATTATTGTGTGACAACACCAGAAATAGCGACCTACTGATGCGGTCAAAGCCTGTGGCTTATATTAACCAACATGAAACAGCCAACGCTTGAAGAGGCAAAGGAGATTGAGCAATGCGGTTCAGACTTTGAGGTTCGACCTGGTCTGAGAAGCGACTGAATGACGGTCCATTCGTGAGTATAAGGCGACTCAGCAGCGCCCGAAGCCTTTCTCCTTATGTGGTCAAACAGTCCAGCCAGGCGGTGCATTTCTCGATGTCGCTGCCTTGATTTCCATGTCCATGTCAGAGCGCTTCCCTGGATAACATTAGCAGAGGGGGCTCCGGCAGTGGAGCTTGGAAGCTTTCCCATGTTTTCCGCCGATCGGAACGACTCTCCGCAAAGCCGCGCTTAGCCATCGCCGCCATGCATTCTGGCCCGCTGCGTACCTGACTTTCGATCGCCAGAAATCCAGCTCCGTCTCGTCACGCCCACCATCCTTGAGGACACGGTCGCCCAACTCTGCCAAAGTCCTAGATACTCCTCCCCGTCCCTGCGCTGAACCGCGCCGCTACGTTTACCCTCATTCCTATGCCCATACTCTCTCTGTCCTGATTCCTCCAGCATGGAGTCAGCTTACCTGGCCACTACAGAGCAGTCGCTCGACTTTTTCCAAGTCACAGAGCATGACGGTCTCTCCAGCACAAAAGTCAAGGAAAACCTTCAGAAATATGGCAAGAATGGTGAGCAACCCCCGTTGTTGTGTGTCACTCCGCCGCTAACAGCCTGCAGCCCTTCCCGAAGATCCTCCTACCCCGGTCTGGGAGCTTATTCTTGAGCAGTTCAAGGATCAGCTCGTGATTATTCTTCTCAGCTCGGCCGCAATATCCTTTGTTCTCGCCCTTTTTGATCAAGAGGAAGGCTGGACGGCCTTTGTCGACCCCGTCGTCATCCTCACCATTCTCATCCTGAATGCCGTTGTTGGCGTAACTCAAGAGAGCAGCGCTGAAGCGGCAATCGCAGCTCTTCAAGAATATTCGGCCAACGAGGCAAAGGTCGTTCGGTATGGAGCGGTGCACAGAGTCAAGGCGGAAGAGCTGGTTCCGGGCGACATCATACAAGTTTCAGTTGGAGATCAAGTGCCTGCCGACTGCAGACTCCTCAGCGTTCACAGCAACAGCTTCCGCGTTGACCAGGCTATCTTGACCGGTGAATCGGAGAGTGTTGGAAAAAGCGTTCAAGCGATCAAGGATACTCAGGCTGTCAAGCAGGATCAGATCAACATGCTCTTCTCCGGCACGACCGTGGTCACAGGCAGCGCTACAGCTCTGGTCGTTCTGACTGGCGCGCAGACTGCCATCGGCGACATCCACGAGAGCATCACCGCACAGATCTCCGAGCCCACACCCCTGAAGCAGAAGCTCAATGACTTCGGCGACCAGCTTGCGAAGGTGATTACTCTCATCTGCATCGCAGTTTGGCTGATTAACATTCGTCATTTCACGGATCCCTCTCACGGAAGCTGGGCCAAGGGTGCTATATACTACCTCAAGATCGCCGTTTCGCTCGGTGTCGCGGCGATTCCTGAAGGTCTGGCTGCCGTCATCACCACCTGTCTGGCTCTTGGAACACGCAAAATGGCCGCCAAGAATGCTCTGGTCAGAAGTCTGCCATCGGTCGAGACTCTGGGTAGCTGCAGTGTCATCTGCTCCGACAAGACCGGCACTTTGACGACCAACCAGATGAGCGTCAACAAGGTTCTCCACCTCTCTGACAAAGGCGACAGTCTGGTCGAATATCAGGTTGAAGGTGCTACGTTCGAGCCCGAGGGAAGGGTCCTGCGCGTAGGCAAGGCTCTCGACAGCCCAGCTTCCTCGTCCGCTACTATTCGTCAGCTCGCAGAAGTGTGTGCACTGTGCAACGGCGCTAAACTCGACTTTGATGCAAAGACCGGGACGTACGCTAGCATAGGTGAGGCGACTGAGGGGGCTCTCCGCACTCTTGTCGAGAAGATTGGCACGCCAAACAACAAGTACGACGCTTCCCGAAATTCGTTCCCTGCATCTGGCCGTCTACACTACTACAGCAAATACTACGAGGATAACCTTCCAATTCTCTCAACTTACGAGTTCGCTCGCGACCGCAAGAGCATGTCAGTACTGACGATGAACGGAAATGAGCAGCGTCTTCTCGTCAAGGGAGCTCCGGAAAGCATTATTGCCCGCTGTACGACCGCCCTTGCCGGCGCCGACGGCAAGAAGGTCCAGCTCAACGCTGCCCTCGCGAATTCAATCTCTCGGGCAGTCATCGAGGCTGGCAAAAGTGGTCTCCGTGTTATCGCATTCGCATCAATCGACAATGTCAAAGCTACAGCTCTTCACCAGAAGGCCAGCACCAGTCAAGAGTACGAACAAATCGAGCAGAACATGACATTCATTGGACTGGCCACGATGTTGGATCCTCCCCGCCCGGAAGTCGCTGGTGCCATTCAGAAGTGCAAAGAGGCCGGTATTCGGGTCATTGTCATCACCGGCGACAACAAGATCACAGCCGAGTCCATTTGCCGTCAAATCGGTGTGTTCGGTGCCTCCGAAGATCTTACAGGAAAAAGTTACACGGGACGCGAGTTTGACGCACTGAGCCAAGCAGGACGCATCGAAGTCGCGAAGAGAGCTTCCCTGTTTTCTCGCGTTGAACCTAGCCACAAGTCAACCCTGGTCGACCTCCTGCAGTCCTCTGGTGAAGTTGTTGCCATGACTGGTGACGGTGTCAACGATGCCCCCGCTTTGAAGAAATCCGACATTGGTGTCGCCATGGGTTCTGGAACTGACGTGGCGAAGCTTGCAGCCGACATGGTCTTGGCTGACAACAACTTTGCCACCATTGAGGTTGCTGTCGAAGAGGGACGATCAATCTTCAACAACACCCAGCAGTTCATCCGATATCTCATCTCATCCAATATCGGCGAGGTCGTGTCCATCTTCCTCACCGCGGCGATCGGCATGCCCGAGGCACTCATCCCAGTCCAGCTTTTGTGGGTCAACCTTGTCACTGATGGTTTGCCCGCAACTGCTCTTTCTTTTAATCCTCCCGACCATGAAATCATGCGTCGCCCTCCTAGGAAGCGCGACGAGCCCCTTGTTGGTGGTTGGCTGTTTTTCAGATACATGGTTATTGGCACCTATGTCGGAGCTGCAACGGTCTTTGGATATGCTTGGTGGTTCATGTTCTATTCCGAAGGACCTCAGATCAGCTTCTATCAGCTCAGCCACTTCCACCGCTGCTCCAGCGATTTCCCTGAGATCGGTTGTCAAATGTTCCAGAACGAGAGCGCCAAAGCTGCCTCCACAGTCAGCTTGTCTATGTAAGTGATCTACGTTGCTGCTACGCGTATAGTTTACTAACTCCTCCCAGTCTTGTCGTAATAGAAATGCTAAACGCCATGAACGCGCTCTCATCGTCCGAATCGCTCCTAACGCTCCCTCTCTGGAAGAACATGATCTTGGTATACGCAATCGCACTTAGCATGGCGCTTCATTTCGCCCTTCTCTACACACCATTCCTACAGATGTTGTTCAGCATCGTTCCGTTGAACACCACGGAATGGAAGGCAGTCTTCTACACCAGTCTGCCTGTCATTTTAATCGACGAAGTTCTGAAATTCGTCGAGCGACAACTTTATGCGCCAAAGCCGCTGTCGCAAAGACCCAAGAAAGAGTAGACCAAGATGAAAAATGAAAAGCATAAATTGCTTATAGATGAAATAAAAATCTAGATCGAAATAGAAATCACCGGTTGACACAAAGCATGTTCGCGCTCAGAGTCTGGCACACCAAACAGGGTCGTATTCTTCGTAGCATCCACTGAAATCAGAGTTGTCTTTGAGCTCTCATTCAGCCGCTCGTAATCCATCCAGCAGTGCTTTATGACTCTTCTCCAGAGTCTCCTTTTCCACACCAACAACAACTCCATGGCCGTGCCCACCTCCCTTTGCACGCCCACATCCCCCCTGACATCCCCCCTCTCCTCCTCCTCCCCCTCCCACGCCCTCCTCGCACTCTCCAAATCCCCGAGATCCCTCACCCTCGCAAACCCCAAGCCCATGAGCTCCTCCATCGCAATCGCGGACCGCCGTCCGGACCGGCAGTACAGCGCGATATCGTCCGTTTTGGAGATTGCGGGGATCGCGGACGCAATGGAGGAGATGGACGTGTATTCGATGTTGAGGGCGCCGGGGAGGGGGTGTTGGGATGGTGGGGAGGAGGAGGAGGAGGAGGAGGAGAATTCGGCGGCGGAGCGGACGTCGATTAGGTGAGTGGGCATTTTTGGGGGCGGATTATGGAGATAGATCTTGGATTGAGTGGGGGGTGGGTACTAGATGATGATGATGATGATGATGATGGGTGGTATCTTGATTTGGGAATTGGTGGATGATTCCGGGATGAGGGTGGTCTTTTATTGTGGGATGTAGGTGGTTGGAAAGTAGTACTGCGTGTGTTGCTCGGCAAACTTGTTGAGTTATCTTATATGAAAAGTTACTATTTCAAGTTGAGATCGGGTCCGAGTATTAGAAAAAGGACACCCCGCGGCAGGCAAGAAAACTGTGGATGCTTGTTATCTTAATCTGGGATCTGATTTATTTCTGACCAAAAATGCCAAGGGCTCGAGGACTAGAACTGTGGCTTGCACACAATAATTACCCAGACGTCCACACACCTTTACTTCACATTACAAAAGATCAATTTCACGCAGATAGTCTACACTGACGAAACCTAGCTCGCCAGACCGTAAGTCTAGCTTGCCTTCAGGTGCAAGCAGCGGGCCAAGGATCAAATCATGTCTCGTTTACGCCATGCAAAAAAGTCATCAAATTTCCTACAGTACAATATGCTATGCCAAGTACAAATCGCCCAGCCTACTGCTTCTCCATGCTGTCCAGCACAGCTCTCGTAAAGTCGTGCGTGGTCGAGTTACCGCCCATGTCGCGAGTGCGAGCCTTGCCTTGTCCGATCACATCGTACACGGCCTTGGCAATGCGGTTGGCGTGGTCGTCGAGGCCAAGGTGGCGCAACATCATGGTACCAGAAAGCAACAAGGCGGTCGGGTTCGCCTGGTCCTTGCCTCGAATGTCCAGACCAACGTGACGGCAACCAGGCTCGAAGACGGCAACTTCGCGACCCATGTTGCAGCCGGGCACAACACCGGGACCACCGACCAGCGCAGCACCGATGTTGGACAGGATGCCTCCGTACAAGTTGGGCATGACCATGACGTCGAATTGCTGGGGTCTGGACACGGCCTGCATGGAAGCGTTGTCGACAATCATGTCGTCGACCTGTAGTGTCGGGAAGTCCTTGGCCGTTGCTGTGACCGTGTTTCTGAACAGGCCGTCTGCCAGCTTCATGATGTTCGCCTTGTGGATGCAAGTCACCTTCTTGCGGTTGTTGGCCAGCGCGAAGCTAAAGGCGAATTTGGCGATTCTCTCCGACTTTGCGCGGGTGATGATCTTTAGCGATTCGACCACGCCGGGTACGGACTGATGCTCCAGCCCAGAGTATTCACCCTCGGTGTTTTCACGAATGATGCAAAGGTCGACATCCTTGTGTCGCGTCTCGTAGCCAGGAATGTTCTTGATCAGCACGACCGAGGCGTAAATGTCCAATTCCTGTCGTAGCGCGACGTTGAAGGAAGAGTGCCCGGAGCGCTCGACGGGCGTGTGCAGGATACCCTTGAGACCGATCTTGTTGCGCTTCAGCGACGCGACGGCCTCGCGGAAGAGGTCTTCGGCGTGCTTGTCACCCGTGGGGATACCGGAAGCGTCCACCTGTTCCCACTCAATTGGCACGTTGTCTGCTTTGAAGATTGTCCTGACCGAGTCTGCCACCTCAGCGCCGATACCGTCGCCGGGGATCAGGGTGACGGTGTAGTGACCGCCGAACTTGGTCGGCCGGAAGATATCTGACTGGACTGTGGCCATTGTTCGTGCTTGCCATGCTAGGTTCGAAGCTGGAGCTTGAGCTCCCCGCAGGATAGCCTGTCAAAACGCGTTAGTTTGCTGCGCCCGGCGAACGATGACTGTAGGAGTGCTATGGTCGTACCCTTGCGGCTCTGGTCGACTGTCTTGACAGCATATTGACAAAGGGACTGTAGGGTATGAGGTGGAGAGGCGTGGTTGTCAGTTCAAAGAGCGTGCTTGCATGCAGGTGTTAGATTTGCTGCGACGATAGCAACAGTCTGGGCTGCCAAGACTTGGACATGATCGGTATGCGCCGACAAAGCTAATGCACCAATCCCGGACCCTGCTTGCATCAAACCACGCGAGATCTTGGAAACAACGTTATTCCTGGTAACAAGACTCGGACGTCCTTGGTACGCAGTGTCTACTCAACCAATAGGTTGTCTTCAGCGAGATCGGGAGTTGAGCATCTGCTCGCGAAAAAGTTTGACATATGTCAAGGACAGGCTCGGCAATTCTGATCCAGGTACAAAGTGCGTTCGCAGAAATGAACGTGCTATTGACACTCGAGTCATGCCTGCGTTTACCTAACGGAGTGGTCCAACGGGCGAATACCAGATGTTAGCAACATGGCCTGAACGAACAAGCATGGGCGTGTATTCAAATGGTCTCGAAATACAAATGTCAGAGGCGCCATCAATGATATCTTTCCCAAACCGGTCCCCTCCTGCAATATTTTGTGATCTCTTACTCCTGGTAGCGATGAAAATGCGTGCAAAACCCATCAATGCGTCGTAATCACGAGACTCCCGCGTGAGTCCTTCGAGTAGTGCTCCCGTATGTTGACCATTACATGTGCCGTCAATTCACTTCAAAAATGACCCGTGCCTTTGCCTCAAAGCGCTCGGCACCTCCTCGAACCTCCAAACATCCCCATTTTGAGTTACAACCACGACGATGTCCACGTGCCGCTCTTCGAACGCCGCCAGTCTGAAATTGCCTCCAAGCTTGATCGTGTTACTGCTGAGGATTACCTCGGGCAGCGCGTGATTGAAATTGCCGTTCTCGCTTATAGATCGCTTACTGATCTGAAGTGTCGGCCTTCCGATTCTTCCAATCTTGCTTTGTACCTTTGCTGTAACCATCCAATCGTCACACAGCACGGTCGCCGAGGTTTCAGGATTCACCGCGGACTTTTCGATATCCCGTGGCGGAGCGATTGCTTCTTCGTCCGAACAGACATAGCAACGAGCCAAAGTGGGTCCCTCCTGTATTATGCAAGCATGGTCTGACTGCGCAGCCCACATCCCCTTCTTAGCTGCAGGACGCGCGAGCTTGGTTTCGAATTTGGTATACTGCGATAGAGAGCGAGGATCAAGCATGTTAACGGTATATATGTAGTGTGTCCGGTGTTCCTGAGCCCAGACGAAGAGGCACGTTCCGGTAGTATTGAAGCAGATATGGTCGATGGGCTGCGTGAAGGACTTCGGAAACGGATCGCCCTCCTGTGGATTCCAGATTTTAATGCTTTTCGGGGAATCCACCCAGGCAAATATGCCGCGGGAGGAAGGTGTCATTTTTGTACATGGCCACGGCCAGCCTCCAGGGGGTTCGATCTCTTTGCATTCGATAAGATCGATGATGAGACCGGACCTTCGGGTACCTACTTTCCCTGTCGCGACCATGTACCGAGAGGTCAGCACAAGTCGGTCCCAGTTCACATCTTGAGGCAAATTCGCGTATTCGAGGACCTGGCAGGATTGTCCGCGTTGAGTTATGTCCAGTACCGATATCTTCCATGCGGACCCATCGTTGTGTATAAATGCGGCTTTGTCACCAACAGGTCCAATCTCAAATACCTTGACCTTGGCTGGCGCCTCGAATGACCAGCTCTGCTGGGGCTTGCTGTACGGCGAGATATTCGTGCTTGGATAACCGGAGGAAGTAGGAGAGTGGGGTCGTGTAGCAGCTTGATGAGGACCCGTGGATCCAGACCATATCGAAGGTGCAGAGCCTTCACTTCCAGACGACGCCACGGCTGTCTCGGGCAAGCTCTCTTGCCCGGTGGAGCCCAATCGTGCAGTCAACGGGCTTCGGAGACTTGCGCTGCCAGGCGATGTGCTATGCACATCCTCGAATCCTCTTGATGTGGGCACTGACTCTTGTGAGTCGGTTCGGCTTATTGAACGAAGTCTCATTATGGTGGGACTTGTCGGAACCTTGACGATATGAGGCGAGCTATAAAGATCGTCAGAGTCAAACTCTCTTCGCTGGCTGGTGAGAGAGGCAAGCCCGCCTATCGAAGATGGCGTATTACTGTTTGGCGATGTGCCGAAGAGAGTCTCGGAGGGCGCCCTCTGCCTTGGGCTACCGAGGTCATATTGAGGCTGAAAAGGCTGATGCAGAGGTTGCTGGGCTGCTTCGTGGCTTACGAAGCTCGAGGAGTCGTCGTTGGTCGTCCCTAATTGAGGGCTTGCCCAGGGTCTGGCATCAGAGACAGCCTCTATACTCCGAGCAATGTCCTTCAAACCTATCACGATGTCGCTTGCTAGTGGTCTCTTCTCCGGTGTGATTTGGAGGATGCCGAACAGCAGCTCGACGAACTGATCGATCCAGATGGAGTGTTGCGGTTGTTCACGAGCAACCGCGTCCGGCACGCGATCCAACCAATTGACGACGCTCGTGCGTAGCTTCGCCCTCGACACGCGGCGAGCTCGGGTCTCATTCTCATGCTCAAACCAGTAGTCATCATAGTAGTTTTGCTTCTTGTGTAGCCTAAATTCGAGGAGGGAATGTGCCGCAGATTCGACACCGCTGTCACCAAGTCCACCGAGTAGAAATGCGAGGACTTCGTTAGCTATGCAGCCTAGGCTCCAGATGTCGCACTTGCGGCCAGGATAACGTTTGATATTTGACAGCTCGTGAAGCTCAGGGGCACGGTGCGTTCCTGACAAGTTGTGTGGTCCTGTGACATCGGTGGTGTCGTTTTGGGCGAAATCTCCTATGGTTCGAAATTTGAAAGCTTTCTCGCCTGGCTCCCGGTGCTTGAAAGAGGATATGCCAAAGTCAGCGAGCACCCATTTGCCGACATTCGGCGATCCGGTATTTCGTGGATAGACTAACACGTTCTTAGGCCGTAGATCGAAATGGGCGCAATAGACTCCTAATGTGGTCGTGCGTGGCAAGTTCTCATGTAGAAATTCGAGGGCACTTGCAATATTGCCGAGCTCTTCCACGAAGTTGACTTTCCGAACTTGAGGGAAGGCCTTGTTGAAATCGTACTTTGGCGTGCCTATAGCAGCGCTGTTGTATATATCAGGCTCTGCACCACCGTTGAGCAGTACCTCGAGATCACCCAACGGGGTCAGCTCGAAGAAGATGAAGAAATCATTTTTGCCGTGAACAATGGCGGCCAGATGAACTGCAATGTGGTCGTGATTGATAAGACTCTCGCGCAGATAATCCAAAGACTGAACCTCTTTTGCGTAGTTTCTGCCGTCCGAAAAATGCTTGTAAGCAACCACTTTTTCGTTGAGGCTGATCATGTTGTCTTGGTCGCTTTCATTGGTGTAGCATCCTTTGGCAATCTTGGCCTGCCACACCTCGCCGTACCCGCCGCAGCCAACCTTCTTTGGCTCGTCGATAAAGGGCCATGGTCGGTTCGGGTCCATCCAATCTATGCGTGCGCTGGTTGATTTTCGAATGATACATGGCTTGAAGATATATTGTCTGTCCATGAAGAGCTCGACATATTGCTCTGCGAGACCATGTAGATACTCCCTGCTGAACGGGAGATGTTCATCTTTGTGACTGTCTCTGCTGAGAAAGATGGAACGAAAGCCGGCCCCGTCGATCGGCCAGCCGATATAGACAAGGATTGTGAAAGAGATTATATACAGCTGGAGAAGCCTCTCGATATCGACGGGACTCCATCGCGGAAACAGTTCTTTGAGATCTGCCCTATGCCATAGCTGGCGTACATCAGATTCGCAGACGAACCTCTTGCGATTGTCCTCGGGGTGAAAGAGCAGTTCGGTGCGGATCTCGTGGCGCTTCTTCTCCAAAAGCGCTGGGATCGTAGATTGCGCTATGCTCCGAGCGTGAGGAGTCTGCGGCAACCAGCTCATCGTCTGTCGGCCGCGAACATGGTCCAGGTCGTCCAGAAAATGCTGAGGAGAAGAGGTGGAATCCGTGGGTCCAGGATCGTGTTATTCGAAGGGGAATTCTAGTTGAACATGGCGCCGCGAACCTTGGGCGGGATGATTTGCCTTTGCGACTGTTCCAGACTGTGTGCGCGTCCGCTGTTATGCGAGATTCCAAGTGTGTTCTGCAGGTGTTCTATGGCCTGTGAACGCCTCCGAGCCTTTGCTGGCCTCAGCCTCACCCTAGACCACATCGGTATCTGGGTATTCGCCTTTTCTGCCCTCCGCTGGCGCCTAGGTATCTCGCGCCGAGGGGCAGACGCGCATTATGTAAACGATCGGGCGCTCGTGAGTGGTGTGGTGTTGGCACATGTCCGAGATGGGCGCGAAGGATCCTTACTGCGCCCCGATCTTCAGCCTTGCGGACAGCCGGACAGGGAGAGCTTCGGGAGCATATGATGATCATTTCCTGATATCCCTTTGGCTTTAGTTCGATACTTTTGTCTTTTAATGTGTTCATGGTGACGTCTCGAAAGGAAGATGCAGGCAGAACGTTTACTTAAAACAAACGGGTCATGAGGGTAACAGAGCCAAACCCTACAGATCGGGCGGCGAGACCGCAATTAAAGTGAGTAGGGCATCCAATTGCGTATCAAACCATCAATTTGAAGCAAGCATCCCTGGCCTGAATCATACCTTGTTTCTTTGCGCAGCGCTCATGACAGGCAATGCTTCGATCATGGTTCAAGAGCCCGGCGCATTATCATGCGATAGCTGAGATGCTCTCTTCGGCGCCTTGCACTGCAAGGCGTGTGTATATAAGCCGTGGCGCGAGTGCGTAACTGAATCCCCAACTTCGCAACAGCCTCGAAAACGACTATGGTCTGAAGCAAGGCCTGGGTTCCTTTGATCTCGGAGCTTCAGGGACATTCGTCAGACTGAACACTCGATGCTAATGACATACCTTCAGGAAGAAACTCAATGGCTGGCAAATCTTCGTAGGTCCGATTGAAACCACAATCACCATCACGTCCCTGACCGTCACAGTTCATCGCACTCAGTGCAGTCATCGGCACCGGCATCTTCAGCCACGATGGCCTCGCCCTCAGCGTCGCCGGGCCCGGGGGCCTAGTCCTAGCAACCGGCCTCGTCGGCCTGATCGCCATCTCCTTCATGGACGGCCTCAGCGAAATGATCCAAGTCTTCCCCTGCTCAAACGCCCTGGTCGAATACGTCCACGCCTTCGTCGACCCGGACCTCGGCATCGTCGTCGGCGTAGCGTACTGGTTGACGTGGGCCATCTTCTACAGCCTGCAACTCTCTGCGGCAGCGGACTTTTGCTCGGCTTGGTCGCTGAAGGTTCCGGACATTGACATTGTCCTTCGCGTTCTCGTTTTCTTCGTCCTCATGCCGCTTTTGTTGCTGTGGATCAACACACGGCCGGTGAACTTGTTCGGGTGGATTGAGACTGTGGGAGGGTTCCTTAAGTTGCTGGTGATTACGGCTTTGAGTTTGATTCTTTACTACTTGGCTGGACTGAACGAAGGGCTGCAGTCTGCAGCTACGACGCCGCAGGGCGCAGACAAGGCAGCTGTATTTCCGAACGGAACGTACCTGGACGACGGCTTCACAGGATCGGCTGATTTCCCCCATCCGGCGGCGAATATTTTTGCTGTTCTGCCAATCGTGGCCTTCTCTTGGGTCGGGATTGAGATCGTCGCAGTGACTGCATTTGAGGCGTTCAAGCTCGACGATCTCAAGCTTCCATCACAACGACTACCCTACGTTACGCTGGTCGTCTACCTCATCTGCGGCATCGGGTCAGGCATGAGCGTAAAATACTCAAACTATGCCCTGTCCAGGATTTTTCGCGGCATCAATTCAGAAGCCGTGACCATGGGATCGTTGCTGGAATACGGATCACCGGTGAGAAGCTCCAGCTCGCTGATCGTCATTGCCGCCAACCAGGTCGGGAACTACCCCATGGCGCAGGCATTCAATGGTTTCCTGATATTCTCGGCGCTGTCTGCAGGTAACACGTGCCTGTACGTCGCTTCCCGCACCCTCTACGGCCTGGCGTTCAACAGCGAAAACGACGTATGGCTCAAGAGATGGCTGTCCAAAGTGAACAGGGCCGGGGTGCCTATCAACGCCGTATTCGTCAGCGCCTTCGCCTTCATCTGGTTGCCCTTCCTGTCCCTGAGAGACATCCCGACCACCACCGAAGACTACACCGACGGCGAATGTCGAATCGAAGCGGCTTCGTCGCAGTTCCTGAACACGGCTGCCAGTTTGATGGCCCTATTCGTCTGGGGATGCGAATGTCTCGCCTTCACACGCTACTACCACTGGCTCAAGAAGCATCGTCACCCGGACGGCTTGCTGGAGCGCAACTACCAAGAGTACAACCGCTGGACGAAAGAAGGGACATCGTCGACTCTGTTGGGTCGGCTGCAGCCGGGAGTCGCATACTTCGGGTTGCTCGGCTGTTTCCTCGTTGTTCTGATCTTTCCATCGGCGTTTTTGTGGAATAATACGCCGACCGGGCCTGGTGCGAGCGGGGCCATCGCTTATCAGGTCCTCGAGATATACATCGCGCCTGGGTTGATGATTATTCTCTGGCTGGCGCTGAAAGCCCGTCACTGGTACAAGAATGAGAAAGTCACGTGGTTTGTGCAACTGGACGACGACGAAGAGACGCTGGAGAATGTTCTGAAGAACCTGAGACGGTTGTCCGAGGAGCCTCCCACGGAGTCCCCGTCCAGTTCTTGGAACGAGCGGGTGAATGGAGGCATACGCATGGAGGACATGGGACGACAACATTTCGAGACACGACCTTAGATGATTGAAATCGCTTTTGCGCTCGAATAGTATTACTACCGATAATGTACAGTTCGTTAGACTTGCATTCGTTATTCGTCATCCTTCTGCGGCGTGGTCACCTCAGACTCAACCACAGAACCGTCTTTAGCTGCATCGTAGCTTGGCCCTTGCTGTTCTGCCAAAGTCATTGAATCGTCATCTGGCTTCAGGAGGCCCTTTGCAACAGCAGCCTCACGAGCCTCGATCCGCTTCCGCTCAACTTCAGCAGCCTCCTCTTGTCGTACACGTTCCTCTTCTTGTCTCAACTCCTCGTCAGTAGGCAGGGCCAACGCATCCGCGTCCCCGTCGAATCTCTGTTCGATCGTTGGGGACTCGATTATCGAGCCGTGGGATAGATTTCTTTGTAAGCTCGCCCCAGAGCTCCTCGTCCCTCTGGATCTGGTGCTCGTACTCTTTCTCGATCCACCGCTCGGACGTTTTCGCTTTCCCTTGCTCGATGCATTCGAGCCCGGGCCGCTAAAGTCGTCCGTGTTCCTCCTACCGAGCGTCATCGCAAACTCATCGTCAATCATGACAGCATCATCATCCTCGTCGCTGGGGAAAAGATCCCCTCGTGAGCTATAACTAGTGTCCGATTCTGCACTTCGGTTTGTCCCGCTCCTAGCTCTGCCACCCGACATGATGACATGGCCGTCATCCTCTTCTTCCTCGTCAACATCCTCGAGGAGAGCTTCCCCTTCTGTTCGTTGACGTTCTCCTTCCGCCGCACCGCCACCGCCGCCGCGTCGGTCAAAGACACCTTCCTGCAAGTTTGCAGCGCTGGGTTTATACCGCATCCCCCGCGCACCGAACCGGAACGGCAAGCTCTCCAGGAATCCGAATTTACTGCTCGTCGGTACAACCGTCGGGTCGTTCAATTCCACCTTCCCACCCTTTGGCTTCGTCCCACTACTCCGTCGCTTCCCGATGCTTCCCTTGGATGTGGTACCATATGCCATTCCCGCCTTGCGTTTTGGCTGCTCCGCCTCCTTTCCACTGGCGTTACTTCGTCCCGCAAGTAATCGGTCCAACTCATCTGCGCCCCAGCCACCGAGTAGTCCCGTCCGCTCGTTCGCGACTGGTCCTTCTCCTGTCAAGTCTTCATCGTCTCCGTATTCGTAGGGGTCATCGTCCCAATCGGCGTAGAAGTCGAACACGGCTTCGGGCCGCTGCGAGCGCATCAGAGCGCGCTGACGCTGTCGGGCGCGTTCGCGTGTAAAGTTCAGGCATGGTGCGCAGCTCTGAGAGAAGCAAGCGGATATAGAACCAAGGCAAGGGCGCAGGTATTGTGAGGAGAAGTCGTAGACGGATGTTTGTGTCGCAGCATTTGCGGATTCAAGGGTGTCGGTGATGCGGTTCAGAGTTTGCTGGATGCGCGGGTCGCGGCGATTCATTTTGGCGAGTCTGCGTTCGTCTTGACGAAGGCTCTGATGTGAGAGTTAGGTGTGGGAAATGATGAATTTGAAGGAACTTCACAATGACTTTGGCGGGATCGGGGCTTGAACTGCCGGCGGACTGGCAGGGCAGAGACGTTGCATGGATCCCTGGCTGCCAGGCCTGAAATCACACCTGTAGTACCAGAAACGCTCAGAATAGTTGCGGCATACGTTGGCGACACCAAGTTTCAATGGTCTGTTGCTATGGTTATAGGTTGAGAAGCATATATGCAGGGCGTCGCCGTGAGCTGACACCGAGAAAGCCTGGAACAGCGGCGAGCAGTGGATAAAGCGATGCCGAGCACGTGTAGATCTAGGGAAAGATAGCGAGTCGACTCGGGACGAACAAGGCGGACGAGGAAGAGTTGCGACGACTGGTTTCGAGCAATGCAGCGGCACCTTGATGAGACCTGGATGATCGCAGCCAGCCGGGTGACGATGGTGGAGAGCAGCTCGGGCCATCTGTTTCCCGACTTGCGTGAACTTGCCGGCGCCGTTGCGGAAATCCTTCGCTTCGAACTTGACAGCGTCTCGTGTCCGCACCCTTGAAGCTTATGCGTGCATATGCATGGTTTCACACGTATACTAACTGAGGAAACCAGCCTTCGTTATCAGTGTCACATGCGTCCACAGAGCATAGCTGCCCAAATGGTCACCATATCGCAAGGCTATTGGCTATCTTCTCAAAGTTGCTGCCGCAGGCGCCATATTAGTGCCATTTGAGGGCTGACTCTTCCATAGTGTGGTCTGCATGCACGGTGAGGCAGGAAGGTGGGATCAAATGTTGTGTCAGAGTTTTGCTGTCGGTATGGGGCACCGCCTGCAGCTCGTCTTAACTTATACTGTCATTTAAAAGCGAGAACGCCAATCGCTAATGCATGCAAAACAGCATATACAAAAGGGCCGCATTCCACTTTTCATCATGCTTCACCCTGCCGTGACGTCCAATCATGCTTCCTTTCTGGGCTCTCTATATGCTCACCGCCCACAGTCCTCTGCCTCCGTTCACCCCGAGCCAGTCGCTTCCTTGGCTCGTCAAACCGCTATGTGGCGCCCAGCTCAAATTGTTGACTTCGTAATCACATGTCCAAGCCCCGATTGGAGTCCTTGCACTGTCTTGGCCAGGAGCATGCGCCTGCGCCCCACCGTTGGCACCGCCCTGGGCATTAAGAAGGTCCCATATCAGGACCATGGAGTCGTCAGCGCCTGAGGCGAGTGTTCCGCGTCTGTTTGGTGACCATTCCATGCAGTTTATTGCGGCCTGGTGGCCTTGTAATTCCAGAAGAGCTTGCCCGGGCTGTCTGACATCGAGAATGCGGATGATAGATGAGTCGGCAGAGAATGTGGCAAGGAGGTGAGCGTCGTGAGGTGAGGCCGCGAGGCGGAGGAGCGGTTGGGTAGGTACAGCAGACTTGGTAGGCGAAGCGTCGCCGGCGGATGCTGGAATATGTTAATGACTGTCTCGAATGATGGAAACGGGTAAGCAACTCACGTCGACCACTTTCTTTCTCAGAAGGTTCGTATATAATCGTGCTGTGCTCCAGGCTCCGTAGGTCAAACATGCGCACTGAGCCGTCGGCACCGCAGCTCACAAACACATCCACACTGTTCGCACAGAATCGAACGTCAAAGACTTCCTTGTCGTGGGCGATCAGTTGGGTCTTTGCCGTGAGCGACGGAATGTCCCAGATGGTACACGTGGTGTCGATGCTAGACGTAATTATCAAACTAGGCGAGAGCGTGTTCCAATCCAGAGACGTCAATGGAGCTGTGTGTTCCGGGCTTTTCGAGTTGGAAAGGAGCGCCAGCGGGCTCAGCTTCTGTACATCGGAAGCGCCTCTCGTCGGCGAAGTAATGGAACTGCCGTAACTTGCGCCCTTTCCTTGTGGTAGGGACCACAATCGGAGGTGGTCACCGGAGGTCGCCAACAGATCGCAGCTTTTCTTCTGCTGAGATTGAGGCTCCCACAATATGCGCGTCACCGGGTATGAATGAGACGCCTCAGCTGTCTTGACGTACTCGACCCCGTATTGCGGCGCTCCTGGTACTGGTTCTGGATCCGGATCCGGCACTATTCTCGTGTCTAATACTTGTATGTAGTTGTGTCCGTCTTCTAGATAACTCCCAATTGCCATCTTGCCGGCCGAATCTCCGCTACTTGGATGCTGGACCGGCCACTTGCACCAATCGAAGGCGTATACCGGCCATGGCGCCAGGTATTGGCAACTGCCCGCCTGCGGATTGTCGAAGGGATATGCACTTTGCGGCTCTTCATTCGCCCCATCGCCTCCTCTTATGTCGGCTAAACCCAATGGCGAGAAGGGAACGTTCTGGGGGGTTTGCGGCTGCATGTAGGAGCGGCTGGGTGTAGCGGGGTATCTCGAGTCTGGGCTAGAGCGCGAGTAGCTATGTGCAGTAGAGCCACGCGATGACGAAGCGTATGAAGCTTGCTGTCCTTGTGTCGATAGTGGAGGAAGAGTCGGCACTGCGCCGGGAGCGGTAGTCGAGCTGACGGCCATGGGCCGGGTTCCACCCGCTTGCAGTGAGCCCGGTAAGCCCGACGACGTTTGCGGGTGATTCGGCGTGAAGGCTTGTTGCTGCGGCTGATTGCCTTGATGCTGGTACATGTCGGAGCCCTGTCGTGAGAATGCCGGTCGAGGTTGTGTTGAATCGCCGGGGCAAGCCATGCCTGCAGAACTGGGCGGTGCTGTATTCGGCCCGGGGATGCTCATAGCTTGCGCCGTAGCGGATAGCGGCGTCTGGTACGAGGCTTCATGACTGTCTGACCGAGCACCAGCTGGGGTGGCATGCTGTCCACCGTAAGGATTCATGGTGGTGAATAACGGAATACTCGCCGCGGTACTGGCAGCATATGGATCGATGCTCAGCAGCGGCTTCGAGGAGCAATCAGTCTGTCAGTGAGTGGTGGAGCTTCCCGATGCGGTAACCAAGTTTGAGCCCACGTGACCTGGGGTCGCGCTTTCGTTTCCAAGCAGGGTGACCAAGTTTGGTCTGGAGGAACTTAAGTTGGTCGTCCAGCTAATCAAATACGTCCTGGTATACGTATATCTTCGAAGTAGGCCTAGACAACTGGCCGTGCCTGTAGCTTCTTGATCACCAGCCGATGGACCTGGAACTGAATTTCAAGCAGAGTGCACAAAGCCTGCAGCTATATACATACGCCATACCTTCTCTCAGCCCTCCAAGCTGCGATAATTGTGTTCCGAGCTAGAGTAGGTAGCTCAAACGAGAGAATATGGAAACTAGCTACTGTATGGCGAGACGATGAGCTACGGTTTAAGCATTGCTTCTCGGCCGTCATTCAATTCCGCGTGACAGTGTAAGTGATGTGCAAAGTTGATACGATACCTACATATAGCGGAAGACCGAAACCATGAAAAGTTCTTCGAGAAAACTACAGTGGAAGATGGTCCTCGGAGAAGTCAAAGCTAAGGCGACAAGAGTACCAGCAGTCTAAGAGCCTCACGTAAAGCTCACGTCCAAAAGCTAGCGACAAGAGCATCGTGATTGACAGCATTCGTGTGAAAGCAAGTCCGTGATTGCACAGTTGGCTGCTGTGCTGATGCATCGGAATAAGAATTGGGATCTGATGAGAGCTATTGTGCAGCAACCACATTTATGCAAGGCGCTTTCCAGCAAGTGGTTCCTCGATGGAGAGTATTCCACCTTTTCGTGAGACACTCTTCGTCGTCGACACGGACAAAGCGTCAACCAGAAGATAAGACTTGCAAAACACGATGAAAGCCGAGAATGTCGATGGCTGATCGTCAAGCCATGTGCTCGCAAGCGGAACACGTCGGTGCCGAGCTTGGGGTTCAGTTGTTCTTCGTTCTGCAGACTCCAGTACAGGAATAAGTTTTTCTAAGAGCAGAAGGTGAAGCCATTGTTCTCGCGGAGTATGAGAAATACACGACAGAAATGGGTCGCCTTATTGCACTCTCGGCAATCAAGTGCAGCATGTATTATGGACTGCGCGACGAAGAACGAGGCATGATCGGCAATGGAGGCTCAAGACAGGCATTCCGAAGGTGATGCCTCGGATAGCATCGCAGCCGCGGGCAGACAAGGGCGAGTGACATCTATGGGAACGTATCCCTCAACAAAGTATGAGGTTCGAGATGCCGAGCAAACCAGGCCGAGCGAGCGGACAAGGACTGTTGAGGATGGTGGACGGCGGACAGGAAGATTCCGGTGAGGCGGACAACCACAGTCCGCAACCACGTTCAGTTGTGTGCCGGCCCGTCCGTGCCGGCAGCACGACACCCAGACGAGTTGTTCACTAGAAAGATGCATCCCAAAGACAGATGTAGCGGTGTAGTAGGGAGCAGTAGTGCGACACTGCAGTTCGATCGGTCGAGTCGCATGCACGGGTTGCCCTTGGGGGCGACTGCAGAAGACATCTTGCCGTGCAGAAGACATTCAGCCGCAGCTACGCGACGACTAAATGCTGGCAGAGATGCGAAACACGGGACGCAGCATGACAGAGGCACTGCAGGGCGTTTGGCTTTTGCTCAACCCTGTCACGATCCGACGACGAATAATTGGCAGGTTGGAACAATAATAGCCACATTGCGTGCTGCATCGTAAGCCTGCACCCCAGAAAGATACCAGACAAGTCAGCGTCGCACGGCGGTCTGCGGTGGTACAAGCTCTCAGACAGTCTTTAAGCGTGAGCAGAAGTACCTGGCTATTCATTCGCTGCTTCGGAGGCCGTCCAACAAGGCAGCCAGTCAATTCAGCCTCGCAGGCTGTTTGAGAAATGCCCCGATGGACATGCACCAACAGTCTTGCTTCCTGCAATGTAGAACTGACGATACGACGGCTCATCGCAGCCTCCCATCTCACAACCGGGCCTAGGCGGCGGCTGAAGCAGCCCCGAGGAAGGATTCGTCAACCGGTATCAGTCATGGCAATTAGCGGCCTGACGACGTTCAGGCACCAGAGACTCTCGACGTATAATCGCAGAGTCTTCCGAGTCATTGGCAACGTCCCTTGCATGAAGCTGTCACGATTTGCGGCTCCCGACAGGCAGCGGGCGCGAGATGACTGATTCGTCGAATGATTGACTTTGTGCTCATTGGAGTGATGATGGTCGTCGTCGCTAGTGCTGGTGGAGAGCGCTAACCCGGCTTGATCGGAGCTCCTTCGTCTCGCTCTTTGCCGACATTTCACTTCTCCTCAACATCATCACAATCATGGCAATACACCAACAACAACGCGACTGTCCGTGGCTGACCGTGTACCACATCCCGTCGAGCCCAAGGCGCGCGGTACGACGAGACGGTGGCGGGTACCTGCACTCGTCAGCAGCAGCTTTGTCTCTCTCTCAGCTGCGCAGGGATGCCGTGCCTTGCTTCGTCTTCGAGACTCTTTCTCTGCTCTGCTCTGCTCTGCTCTTCTCGACTTTGCTTTGCTTTGCTTTGCCTCACTGACGACAGGACCATTGCGTCCCGTCATTGCCCGTGCGCTTTTTGCCTGACTGATCCTGGCGATTGCTTGCTTGCTCGCCCGCCCGTGTGCTCTCTAACCGGCCTCGTCCGAGCACAGTCCACGCTGCTCCCTCTTCTTCACACTCACTTCTTGACTCGGTGCCGGTCCTGTCTCAGAGGCTGTGTAAGCAGAACAGGCGCCAGCACAGGCTGCCACTCTCTTGAGTATCCCATTCCAGGCTCTGCAACGCCATCGAAGGTCACTACCTTTCGTTTTCTCGATTCTCGACTCGCCGCTAGTCGAAACATACCTCCAACTCAACCTCACTTCTCCAGCCCCTGCTCGTTATCACGGACAGCCCTACACGCCGCCTGCCTGTCAGACCCCTTCTCTCACCTTAACTCAATCCTTCCATCCCCTTCGCTGCCTGCTTCATCCTGTCCCTTGTCCGTACTTGTTTAAATAGTTACCGTCTCCCTCCTTCTGTCCTTTACCCTTCAGCAACAGCTTCCACCACCTTCTATATAGCCTTGCCAACTCATCCATCTCTCCCGTCACAACTACCAGCTCCATCTTCAGCTTCAAAGCTTCGGGCACCAAGTTCCAGACCTTTGACTCCGCATCTCGTCATACTCATCCCTGCCTTCGGCCTTCGACCACATCTCTCCGGCGATCAGACCTCGCGACCACCACCGCGTCTTGCCGCCCGACTGCACCCTGACGCAATTCACTATATACGATCGAGCGTGCATCTATCCGCAGATCAGACGTTGACCTCATCCAACGAGCCACACACCCACTTCCCGAATCCAGCACACCGTCACTTGGAACTTCCGAGTCGACCAACCTCCGCCATCATGCCTAGATATTATGCTTCCTCTTCCGCTTCGTCGGAACGATCAAGTCTCGACAGCGTTCGTGCCAAAGACAAGTCGAATCCCGTGGCCATCCATAACGCCAAGAAAAAGAGCAAGGACGACAATGCGAAAGACAGGCCTGCAGTCGTCCACGATGAGGGCGGCGTATGTGCCGATAAGATCAGAAGCAGCAAGTATCACGATGGTGACTACCACCGTTGATGCTGAGGCACACACACACACAAATGGACCTACAACTCACTTGACCGAGTGTCGAGGCTGTTGGTCCTACTTTGAGATGATTGTTATGGCATCGGGTACAATACGACACTTTCACATTTAGATACTACATACTGCGATAGAATACATATTGCGATGGCGTTTTGGGTGGATTGGATCGCATGGCTTTACACACCTCACATTTCCGAAAGGCTTGGGGGACTGTCTCTACTATTTTAGTTTGACACATGCATGTCAGCATATTGTATTACTAGCACGGGGATTGGCTTTCGAGATCTGGAGCAATGGTGCGCCGGGTGAATGAAAGCTCCACGAATGGAGCTTCAGACTTCGTCTCAACAGTAAGGCTGACCGCATTGTCAGCCAGTCCTGCCAGACGCGACCAGGTCTCCAAGCACGCAACCAAGGGGAGATTTACACATGAAGGGTGGGATGTGGGGCTCAAAGGTGACCCTCCAATCCTGGGATAGATTACTTACACAAGGCCTTCAGTGCCATGCTCCGCGAGGAGGATTGCTTCAGGGCAAGCACATATTAAATGGAATGAAAGATCATTACCTTGATTCCAACACATTCCATTGCTTACCACCGACTTTCGGCCATGACTCACAATCGTGCTCGTGAACTTTTCTACCCCATGTCCATGTCAATTTGCCTGACTTCGTCATGACCGTCTTGGTTCACGCGAACCCTTGACAGTTGGCGTCATCATCGCCTGGAAAACGAAACCATCCCCCTTCCAATCTAGATTCACACCCCGGCAACTTTATCAAACACTCGCAATCGTCGCGATTTACATCCGACCGCCAGAGCCGAGACAAGATTCCGGCAGCCTTACATACATACATGCCTACAGATAGATAGATAGATAACCTCTGAGTCACTGTCTCAGACCGCCCCCCCCTCGGGGCACCACCAAACGCGCATCCGCCATGACAACCACATCCGGACCTTCTGCGCCATTATCTGGCGGTTCCACTCAATCATCACTTTACCCCCTCCCCCTCCTTTCCCTGCAGCCTTGCTTGGCGTAATCTATATACGTACACCTTCTACAGGCAGGCAAAAGTCGGTCGTTTGCGTGGTTCAGGCCGTCCATCAATCAGACACCGACATGACACTTGGGTTGTTTTGTTTTGTTTTGTTTTGTTTTTTT